>CAWYPN010000035.1:0-53000 GCA_963966035.1 Acleris laterana
TTTTAGGGCCCTTACGAATATTTGACTTGAATGTAAAAAAAATGTAGAAACAAAGTTATAGTTTATATTCATGACAAAAATTATGATAAGTCATTTTGTTTTAATTTCAGAAAAAAACCAACACCACTGTCTCCAGCCACTTCGCCCACCAATTTTGCCACATAGTATGCATTGTCTAGAAGGACTGCAGTGCAGATTCACTGGATCCGTACACTCCGATGTTCCTGTGATGTCTGCGTTAATACAATTATGTACTTTCCATAATTTCTGCTCAGTAAAATAATCAATTCATGTTGTCTTCATTCCTATAATACCTTCCAAATATGCTCGTTTTCCCATAATGTCGGATGTTGTAGGTCGGTTGGAGTAAATGTAAGCAACTAAAGTAGGTACGACTTTAAACACATCGCAGCAAACAAAGTGTGCAAAAATATCTCAACACACTCTACAACACTGCTTAATTAATTGAGTTGAGTGCGGGTATTTTTGAACGCCTACTTCGATATTTGATGGTGACTGTACGGTCACGAGCGTTAATTTGACACCCATTTCAAGAAAAATATGCTTGAGTCAATTTCCTTTCGTCCACTTTCACAAGTAAGATTTCATAACTGGTTATGAATAATGATTTTTTTTCACTGTTTCTTAACCTGTTATTAAACAAGACTTTTTTTTTCCATTTTCATAACCAGAAACTAGGTAGGTTTAGGTTATGTTAGTTTTGCAGCAGGCCCGGAGGGCCAAACCACTCAGAAATAGGACCTCCGCGTAAGCGGAGCTCCGTCGCCACTGTCCAATTGATTTGAAAATAAGGTTATAAAAATGGAAAAAAGTCTTGTTTAATAACTGGTTATGAAACAGTGGAAAAAAATCCTTATTCATAACCAGTTATGAAACCTTGGTTATGAACGTGGACGAAAGGGTCAATTTCATTAGAGATGTCAAGTCATTTGTAACTTTTAGGAAACTCAACCTTATTATTGTAGAATGTCACATTGACTTTGGACCTAAGGTGGGTACCAAATTTAATCTCGTGACTGTACAAGTTTAGTTAAGATGACGTTTCAGCATTCGTGGCCATGACGCACCGTCTAAAGTCGCGTTTTCACTTAGTGTTCTGAACAGTTCTGAGCGAGCAATCGTTCGTTCTTGCGTAAATGAAAACACTTGAGCGTGCGAACGTGCTTGTTCAGTGATGATCGGCTGGACGCGACGGACGATCGCTCGCTCACTCATTCATTCAGTGAAAACGACGTCTGTGGCGAGCGAGCTGCTGCTCTGAGCATTCGCTCGGCGTTGTACGTGCTCGGTGGGTGTCCGATCTTTGTTTCGATCTTCGTTCGTTCGTTCGGTACAATATTGTTCTAAACAATTGTTCATTTCCTCATTGAATGAAAACAGATATTTTCTACTTTGAGCGAACATCGGCAGAACCGCAATCATTTGCTCTAAACAAATGTTTATTCAGAACACTAAGTGAAAACGCGGCTTAAGAACGAAGCAGAAAATATATACAAAGTCTAGGAGGTCACAACAAAAATGGGAATGATCTCGGAAATGGATTATGCTAAGGTAAAAGCTCCTAAAGGTAAGTGCTCCAGTTATGAACAATTCCATAAATATAAGTCTCTGATTGATAATGCTTTTAGTGCTACAATTAGATTATATTGAATTATTCGGGATTACTACTATTAGAATAAAATTTTAGTATTGATATGTTTTCATTTAAAAAAATGATAATGTTCATCACTGGAGCCTTGTCCATAATAGGTGCTTTTACCTTAGGCTGTCAGGATAAAGGGCAACCAAAAATTTGAACAATGTCAAAAAATGTCAAGACAGTTACTTATTGTGTTCCCATATTGATTGAATACAAATTGTCATAAAACTAGTACTTACTTTATGTACAAAATTCAGCCATTTCCTTTATCTCTTTTTTTTTGGGAAAGATAACGCGTCTTGCAGCCGCCATATTAGTTAATGCGACCGCTGTGCGCAGGCAGAACGACATATTTGGCATCAGGGAGTTGCTCTCTATCCTGTCAGGCCAGAATAATCCATTTCCGAGATCGTAATCAAATTAGTTGTGACCTCCTGTAATAACAGTGGTGGCAAAATGATTAGGAACGCTTGCATTTTTCCCATATAATTGCCTACAAATATACTTTCAATTTTGACTAATCAAAAAGTTCTAGACCTATTTTATTTTTAGTTACACTTATCGTTAATTAATAAACTAAGCCTCAAATTTTTGTACGGTTTACCGCTATTAAAAACGAATATTTTTTATAGGGATTTAAAAACTTAGTGCTGACGTGTCCATACAAAGTTTTTTTAACATGAAATTGATGAAATATTCGATTTTAGCAGCGACAAACTGTACATACATTTAAACCTTAGATTATTATATAATGATAAGTGAAAACTAAAAATAAAATTGGTCAAGAAAATTTTGATTGGTTGTCAAAATTTAAGTCATAATTGTATTATATCTTACGAGAAAAACGCAAGCGTTCGGTTCCTAATTATATGGCCACCAGTGTAACATCGAGCAATGAAACTTTACTAAAATAATGTACTTCGATTTTGTTTTGAACGTTTAATACTTGAAATCAATATTTTTTTGATTCATAGCATTTTTTTGTATGAGGTTTTAAACATAATAAATTAATAGTAATTCAAACTCATTTCACCAAACAATTAAGTATAATCCTGCCTCTAATTAGTAGGGCTCATCCTGGATTTGGCTCCAATTATAAAAGGACTGCTCCGCACTACAATATAACCTAGAGGGCGACCTTTGAGACATTGAATGGAAGTTGAGATACTCCTTCCATACAGGCTGCAGGCTCCGTGTAAAAATGAAACACCGGAGTGTGTAATTCTGCGACAAGGGGTTGATAATAGTATATGGACATCCGGCATCGTCAACCAGCCCTCTGAAGGATTTTCTTAGTTGCCTAAAACACACAAAAGTTATCACTACATAGTATAAAACAAAGTCGCTTCTCGCTGTCTGTCCCTATGTATGCTTAGATCTTTAAAACTACGCAACGGATTTTGATGCGGGTTTTTTTAATAGATAGAGTGATTCAAGAGGAAGGTTTATATGTATAATAGATTCTGGTTTATGTACGGGTGTTACAGAAAACTCACATAAACCGAAGCGAAGCGAGGGCGGGTCGCTAGTTATCAATAAATTGTATGATATCGGTTAGGTATACTTATTTGACCTCGCTATAAGTAACTAAGTACTATTTTTTTCCGAAAACCATACTACTATTATAATATAGGTATATAATATAAATAAAGAGTTTTCAATGAAAGAAAAAACGCTCCCTCGGTTAATTTAATCCTTGGGCGGGACCTCGTGAATAAAAAACATTACACATATTCAGGGAATGAAACATCCAATACCTACTTTCATTAAATATATGTCATAACTTACTCTTGTCTTATACGAGACCTAGCTTCATCCGATTGTAGGAAGACGATCCTCCTCTTCAAGACTGTGTCGTTGTTGAGAGCATCCCCCACTTCACGGATGCATCTACTAGCAGCGGTCCGTTGCGTTAATTGGTTAGATACCCCGTGATCCTCTGATCCGACCTTGTCGCCAGAAAGCTCACAACAAAGCACACAGCACCTGAAATAATCGTAATAAATATCTTTATTGGTACTGACAGGTTTCATTGTAGGTATTGTTTATATAATGCACATACCAACTTATACATGTTAAAATCAAAATGATGCTTACCTTCAGTTCAAAGAGAACCTCCTTCAATCTCCTCAACGAAGTCAGGGAACGCAAAAGGCTGCAAAGAACTCTAAATGAGACCTTGCTTAACGTAAAATGTTCCTGAACAGCATTTCATGCATCCAGTTCGCGGCCTCCAGGCTCGCACGAGAGATTTCTCTGGGTCGGCGCCTGGATAAGCTCGTACTGTTGTGAGCAGCGTATATGTAAGTCTCAGCGGAAGCATTTTTAATAAGAAATCAATGTTAAAACAATATATTTTATGCGACCGCGAGGCAATGATGACAGTGATGACACGGACTCAGTTGACAGTTTCTTGGTCGTTACGGCCGTCCTTAGATACCGCCCTTAGATACCGACGTTTATATCGCACTGCTAGATTAAAATAGTAGTAACTCAAAATACAATGCATATTAAAATCAACTTTAATTCAACTCCTTTGAACTTAAAACCAAACTAGCAAGGATTTTGGGTTCATACTGTTTTGATCTAGAAGGTCGACATGGCGATAGGTGCTCGTGTTCTATTCGACCTGTCAAAAGGGCAACTTGTCTAGCCTTTGTGTCAAAATAGTACCGCGTAACGACTGTAGTCGTCAAACCTATCACTAGCGCGAGTGATAGTGATCACTTTTCAGCGTGTCAGTTGTAACGAGTGATATATCACGTGACTTACGTCATTCCCATACATTTTTCAATGACAACACATGTCGCCAGTGATCACCTAACGCTAGCGTTCGTGAACGATGGCAACTTGTCTAGCCCCACTGTGGGGCTAGACAAGTTGCCATCGTTCACGAACGCTAGCGTTAGGCGATCACTTTGGTGATCACCTGTCACTTGGCGCTATAGGCTAGACAAGTCGCCATCGAATGTAACGCTAGCGTTAGGCGATCACTGTCGACATGCGTTGTCAAAAATGATTAATCTAGCCAAGGTGTATGCCCACGATGAATACAACCTCGCTCGACAGTCTAGTTTTTTTTTCTAAAAATTATAAATTTTGTCTATACTTTTCGACCTTAAAAGTCAAGTTGACGCTGTCGCAGGATGTGCATTGGAAATAAACATTCTAGGTACGTATTATGTTGTATTTGTTACATTATTTATTTACATGTTGTTTTTCATAAAATGTTATGAGATTGTGATTGTGTTGTGTGTTATTCTAAGGTAAATATGTACGTGTATGTATGTGTTATGAATTCTTGTAACATGTAAGAAAAGTTACTTCCTTTGTATGAACGCGTCTCCCAGGTGTTTGTTAAACAGTTTCCCTATTTAAATCAATAATGAAGATCAGATACAGGTTTATGATCAAATCACGTGAAAGCGCAGCAGGGGCGCACAGGCATACCCAACTATTTTTACATGACCGCCTAAAATAAGGAGTGTAATGTTTTCAGGGTTAATGTATGTATGTATGTACGATTCTTTATTTATTTAGTGTAGTTGTGTTTGACTTTCTTTCAGCTACACCTTAAAATCGGATAAAATTTGCTAAAATTGCGGTACTATACTAATCGTAATTGCATGGGCAGAATAGTACACTAGCCTGTACTTGATACAATTAACTGGAGCAGCGTGTTTGTGATATAGATATACAGTTAATTTTTAATTTACAGGGACCTAGACTACACGCGATTGGAACTACGAAAATATTTATGAAGTCCACTGAATACCTATAATGATATTCGCAAATGCAGATCATGGTGTGTATACAGTTTTATTCCGTATTTTCAGTATTTTACCTAACCTGGCGGACGTTACCTGCATGGATACGCTGCCTAGGTCCCACTTCAAACTTCCTCTGTCAAACTGAGAACGGCAGCTCAAACCAGTGAAACGGCATAAATATGTCTGCTTTTAGCCAAGTCTACATGTTTGTGCCGGGTTATTGGGGGAGGCATGAGATAACTCATTAAGGAAATTTCCTCAATAAGTGTGGTATCGTTCCCAAAACAAAACGATAAGGGAAATGGCTGAATACTGTAAATAATCCTCATGCCTAAATGACGTTTCGGGTGACCAGCTACTTTGGCCAAAGATTAAGCATTAAATCTATGTAAATAATTTGCTTTTTATTCATATAAGTTATTTGATCTCTCTAAAATGTCTGCAAAACCAATATACCTAAACTAAATGAGAATAAGTACAGTCGCCAATAATAATTTATATTTCACATTGCGTTACGCTCAAAATTATCTGACACGCTCTCTGCCTCTAGACGTGTCCAATAGTTTCAGCCCTATATTGGATAATATATTATTGTTGGAGACAGCGAGTACATAACATTTCTTAACCTTTGTCCAACAATATTTCAGTATTTTAGCGCCCTTACGAATATTTGACTTGAATGTAAAAAAAATGTAGAAACAAAGTTATAGTTTATATTCATGACAAAAATTATGATAAGTCATTTTGTTTTAATTTCAGAAAAAAACCAACACCACTGTCTCCAGCCACTTCGCCCACCAATTTTGCCACATAGTATGCATTGTCTAGAAGGACTGCAGTGCAGATTCACTGGATCCGTACACTCCGATGTTCCTGTGATGTCTGCGTTAATACAATTATGTACTTTCCATAATTTCTGCTCAGTAAAATAATAAATTCATGTTGTCTTCATTCCTATAATACCTTCCAAATATGCTCGTTTTCCCATAATGTCGGATGTTGTAGGTCGGTTGGAGTAAATGTAAGCAACTAAAGTAGGTACGACTTTAAACACATCGCAGCAAACAAAGTGTGCAAAAATATCTCAACACACTCTACAACACTGCTTAATTAATTGAGTTGAGTGCGGGTATTTTTGAACGCCTACTTCGATATTTGATGGTGACTGTACGGTCACGAGCGTTAATTTGACACCCATTTCAAGAAAAATATGCTTGAGTCAATTTCCTTTCGTCCACTTTCACAAGTAAGATTTCATAACTGGTTATGAATAATGATTTTTTTTCACTGTTTCTTAACCTGTTATTAAACAAGACTTTTTTTTCCATTTTCATAACCAGAAACTAGGTAGGTTTAGGTTATGTTAGTTTTGCAGCAGGCCCGGAGGGCCAAACCACTCAGAAATAGGACCTCCGCGTAAGCGGAGCTCCGTCGCCACTGTCCAATTGATTTGAAAATAAGGTTATAAAAATGGAAAAAAGTCTTGTTTAATAACTGGTTATGAAACAGTGGAAAAAAATCCTTATTCATAACCAGTTATGAAACCTTGGTTATGAACGTGGACGAAACGGTCAATTTCATTAGAGATGTCAAGTCATTTGTAACTTTTAGGAAACTCAACCTTATTATTGTAGAATGTCACATTGACTTTGGACCTAAGGTGGGTACCAAATTTAATCTCGTGACTGTACAAGTTTAGTTAAGATGACGTTTCAGCATTCGTGGCCATGACGCACCGTCTAAGAACGAAGCAGAAAATATATACAAAGTCTAGGAGGTCACAACAAAAATGGGAATGATCTCGGAAATGGATTATGCTAAGGTAAAAGCTCCTAAAGTGCTACAATTAGATTATATTGAATTATTCGGGATTACTACTATTAGAATAAAATTTTAGTATTGATATGTTTTCATTTAAAAAAATGATAATGTTCATCACTGGAGCCTTGTCCATAATAGGTGCTTTTACCTTAGGCTGTCAGGATAAAGGGCAACCAAAAATTTGAACAATGTCAAAAAATGTCAAGACAGTTACTTATTGTGTTCCCATATTGATTGAATACAAATTGTCATAAAACTAGTACTTACTTTATGTACAAAATTTAGCCATTTCCTTTATCTCTTTTTTTTTGGGAAAGATAACACGTCTTGCAGCCGCCATATTAGTTAATGTGACCGCTGTGCGCAGGCAGAACGACATATTTGGCATCAGGGAGTTGCTCTCTATCCTGTCAGGCCAGAATAATCCATTTCCGAGATCGTAATCAAATTAGTCGTGACCTCCAGTCATAACAGTGGTGGCAAAATAATTAGGAACGCTTGCATTTTTCCCATATAATTGCCTACAAATATACTTTCAATTTTGACTAATCAAAAAGTTCTAGACCTATTTTATTTTTAGTTACACTTATCGTTAATTAATAAACTAAGCCTCAAATTTTTGTACGGTTTACCGCTATTAAAAACGAATATTTTTATAGGGATTTAAAAACTTAGTGCTGACGTGTCCATTCAAAGTTTTTTAACATGAAATTGATGAAATATTCGATTTTAGCAGCGACAAACTGTACATACATTTAAACCTTAGATTATTATATAATGATAAGTGAAAACTAAAAATAAAATTGGTCAAGAAAATTTTGATTGGTGGTCAAAATTTAAGTCATAATTGTATTATATCTTACGAGAAAAACGCAAGCGTTCGGTTCCTAATTATATGGCCACCAGTGTAACATCGAGCAATGAAACTTTACTAAAATAATGTACTTCGATTTTGTTTTGAACGTTTAATACTTGAAATCAATATTTTTTTGATTCATAACATTTTTTTGTATTAGGTTTTAAACATAATAAATTAATAGTAATTCAAACTCATTTCACCAAACAATTAAGTATAATCCTGCCTCTAATTAGTAGGGCTCATCCTGGATTTGGCTCCAATTATAAAAGGACTGCTCCGCACTACAATATAACCTAGAGGGCGACCTTTGAGACATTGAATGGAAGTTGAGATACTCCTTCCATACAGGCTGCAGGCTCAGTGTAAAAATGAAACACCGGAGTGTGTAATTCTGCGACAAGGGGTTGATAATAGTATATGGACATCCGGCATCGTCAACCAGCCCTCTGAAGGATTTTCTTAGTTGCCTAAAACACACAAAAGTTATTTTATCAATAAATTGTATGATATCGGTTAGGTATACTTATTTGACCTCGCTATAAGTAACTAAGTACTATTTTTTTCCGAAAACCATACTACTATTATAATATACAGGGTGTTAGGTAGAGAGTTGTCAAAAAGAAACAGACGAGTAGAAGAGACCATTAGCTATCCATTTCAGGTACTTTAACCCTTAATTTGTCTAAAGGCTATTTAATACCGTTTTTTTTTATAATTTTATTACAAGACACCGAAATTCGGCCTTTAAACCCCGAAAACAAAGGAACTACTTGGTGTATTGACAAAATTTTAATTTTGATAGATTGTTAAATGTTGTGGTGTTCAAATAAAACTGTTACTGGAAGCGTAAAGCTACTTTAAAAAATAATGGGGGCTCCCAAAGTTTCAGAAACCGATAAAGAAATCTTTCAACCTCAACTTTACAATGAAATTAAAAAAAAACCAAAGTGATTACAATTCTTCCAATTTCCTAAAAACATCTCCTGTTCACGCCAATTCTAATGGTATGCCACATGCATAACAAAAATCTTAATAATTCGAGTTATTTGCTAATAACTTGTTGAATGTGGCGAATTCGATGTTTGAGAAAATTTACTTCTCTGTTCATTTACCACGTCTTACGCAGTTAGATAGTGTTTTAACATCCTTCTAACATATGGAAGATAAGGTTAGGTTAGGTTCGGTTAGTAATTTATTAAAATTTTATTAGTAAAAATCTGAGGATATTGTCTCAGGATCCCCAAAATGGTTTTTATGTCTGGGGACATGCAAAGAATTTGGTTTATGCCACCGAAGTCAGAAGCCGAGATCATTTAATTGAGAAAATTGAACATGGTTTTCAAGTGATGAAAGAAGAAATGCAACTAAAAACGACGACAGTCGAAATACGGAAGAGATATCGTGCCTGTATTGGTCAAAATGGTCATCAATTTGAGCAATTGTTGTATAAAAAAACTTTTTTTTGTGTTGTGACTATGAATTAGAAAAGTTACCATTTTGGGGATCCTGAGTCAATATCCTCAGATTTTTACTAATAAAATTTAAATAAATTACTAACCTAACCTAACCTAACCTAACCTAACCTTATCTTCCATATGTTAGAAGGATGCTTCTGACTTCGGTGGCATAAACCAAATTCTTTGCATGTCCCCAGACATAAAAACCATTTTGGGGATCCTGAGTCAATATCCTCAGATTTTTACTAATAAAATTTTAATAAATTACTAACCGAACCTAACCTAACCTTATCTTCCATATGTTAGAAGGATGTTAAAACACTATCTAACTGCGTAAGACGTGGTAAATGAACAGAGAAGTAAATTTTCTCAAACATCGAATTCGCCACATTCAACAAGTTATTAGCAAATAACTCGAATTATTAAGATTTTTGTTATGCATGTGGCATACCATTAGAATGGGCGTGAACAGGAGATGTTTTTAGGAAATTGGAAGAATTGTAATCACTTTGGTTTTTTTTTAATTTCATTGTAAAGTTGAGGTTCAAAGATTTCTTTATCGGTTTCTGAAACTTTGGGAGCCCCCATTATTTTTTAAAGTAGCTTTACGCTTCCAGTAACAGTTTTATTTGAACACCACAACATTTAACAATCTATCAAAATTAAAATTTTGTCAATACACTAAGTAGTTCCTTTGTTTTCGGGGTTTAAAGGTCGAATTTCGGTGTCTTGTAATAAAATTATAAAAAAAACTGTATTAAATAGCCCTTAGACAAATTAAGGGTTAAAGTACCTGAAATGGATAGCTTATGGTCTCTTCTACTCGCCTGTTTCTTTTTGACAACGCTCTACCTAACACCCTGTATATAATATAAATAAAGAGTTTTCAATGAAAGAAAAAACGCTCCCTCGGTTAATTTAAATCTTGGGCGGGACCTCGTGAATAAAAAACATTACACATATTCAGGGAATGAAACATCCAATACTTTCATTAAATATATGTCATAACTTACTCTTGTCTTATACGAGACCTAGCTTCATCCGATTGTAGGAAGACGATCCTCCTCTTCAAGACTGTGTCGTTGTTGAGAGCATCCCCCACTTCACGGATGCATCTACTAGCAGCGGTCCGTTGCGTTAATTGGTTAGATACCCCGTGATCCTCTGATCCGACCTTGTCGCCAGAAAGCTCACAACAAAGCACACAGCACCTGAAATAATCGTAATAAATATCTTTATTGGTACTGACAGGTTTCATTGTAGGTATTGTTTATATAATGCACATACCAACTTATACATGTTAAAATCAAAATGATGCTTACCTTCAGTTCAAAGAGAACCTCCTTCAATCTCCTCAACGAAGTCAGGGAACGCAAAAGGCTGCAAAGAACTCTAAATGAGACCTTGCTTAACGTAAAATGTTCCTGAACAGCATTTCATGCATCCAGTCCGCGGCCTCCAGGCTCGCACGAGAGATTTCTCTGAGTCGGCGCCTGGATAAGCTCGTACTGTTGTGAGCAGCGTATATGTAAGTCTCAGAGGAAGCATTTTTAATAAGAAATCAATGTTCAAACAATATATTTTATGCGACCGCGAGGCAATGATGACAGTGATGACACGGACTCAGTTGACAGTTTCTTGGTCGTTACGGCCGTCCTTAGATACCGCCCTTAGATACCGACGTTTATATCGCACTGCTAGATTAAAATAGTAGTAACTCAAAATACAATGCATATTAAAATCAACTTTAATTCAACTCCTTTGAACTTAAAACCAACTAGCAAGGATTTTGGGTTCATACTGTTTTGATCTAGAAGGTCGACATGGCGATAGGTGCTCGTGTTCTATTCGACCTGTCAAAAGGGCAACTTGTCTAGCCTTTGTGTCAAAATAGTACCGCGTAACGACTGTAGTCGTCAAACCTATCACTAGCGCGAGTGATAGTGATCACTTTTCAGCGTGTCAGTTGTAACGAGTGATATATCACGTGACTTACGTCATTCCCATACATTTTTCAATGACAACACATGTCGCCAGTGATCACCTAACGCTAGCGTTCGTGAACGATGGCAACTTGTCTAGCCCCACAGAGCAGTTAGACACACTGAGGACAGATGGCGTTCACGATGTAGGAAGGTTTTCGTATGTTCTTTCGATGTAATAGTGATGAACATCTAGGTATTTTTTTTATACTTATGCTTTTTTTTTCATTTATTGGAATTGTTTTCGGTATCGACTATGACAAATGTCCGTCCGTCCGCAGCCTACCTCAGAGACCATAAGTACTAGAAAGCTGTAATTTGGCATAAATATTCATATAAGTTACGCCAACAAAGTGGTTAAAATAAAATCTTGAAAAAAAAATTAAGTACCTCTCCTACACTACACATAACGTACATCCCCATCCATCCCCACGTTACGTGCCTTACGGCCAAAACTACAAATATTAAAAATCAAAAAAATATCTTAAATATAACGAATTTTAAAGGAAAACTATCACGAGACTTCATTGGTTCCTGATATAGTGTACAGACGACTAAAATATTTAAATATCTAAGTACTAAAATAATTCTAGGACAGCACCAACACATTAAAAAGAGTGTTAATTCATACTTGTTGATTTTGAACACTTTCAACGAAAATTATTTTCAACATGATTGTAATGTACCGTTTTTGAGTTATTGCGTAAAAACTGCCATTCTCGACAAAAGGACGTAAGTGCTATGAAGATAGACTCTTGTGCTGGTTCACTTTTGGTGTTTGTGCTAACGGCTTCGGAACCCTCTCTGAGCATGGTCTGACATGGTCTTGCCTGTTTTTTTTTCAATTTAAAGATGGTTGGAATAAATGATATTTGATTTGGTCTGTACCATCTACTACTACCAAGAGTGGAAAACGACGGTAGGCTTAGGGCATGCAAAGCTCTTCATAGAAAGAGTTGACCAGAGCTGGACAAAAAACTTTGGAAACTCAACAGAAGACAACTCCGATTCGTTATCGGAGTGTTTACAGGGCACTTTGGGGCCCATCTCGTAGCAAAGATGAGCCTATATGACAACACAGATTGTAGAATGTGCAGCGAGGAGGTGGAAACAATGAAACACTTATTGTGTGAATGTGACGCCCTCGCCGGAGTAAGAATGAAAATCCTCGGTTGTGGCTACCCAGAACCAAACGATTTCAAGGCTCTGTCATTGCACTCCACTATCCGCTATTTGGAAGGGGTGGAGGCTGCATTGGATTAAGAGCTAAAAGAGGGGTAATTACACAAAAGTCCCATAGGGTCGAAGTGTATCCGTAAGGACCCCATCAAGAAGATAAGATAAGACCATCTACTTAGAATCAGTAAATTAACTACCTAGTGTTTCCGGAAAGATAGATTTAGTCACCAATTGTTGAATTTTTTGCCCATGGGGAAACACAGTATAAGTTATACCTAACTCTATTGTTTTCGAACAAAAAGGGTCCCCAAATGACGCACGTTTACAGTATTCTAAACTACAATAATTTACATAAGCGTCAACTACTTATTTTCGTTATTACTTACCAAACGTATTAATATAAATATCCATACATTCAGAAACAGTTGAGAAAAAATATTCTGAACAGATATAAAAATAACCAAGATTTTGTTCTTATCTCTTTCTAGAAAAACAAAATTTAACATGGAGTTTTTATGTCCGACCACATGACGTCACAGTGCATCTTTGCTCTCTGTCAGCTGTTTAAAATGCTAGTAGGTATCAACCGCATTTCTAGCCCGATTAAAATTAAAAATTTGGTGGTTTCTTTTCACGGTATTTTTATATTTTGTTGGGAAATGCGATTTCAATCCATGCATGTTGCAAACGTCAGAATGCGAAATTACTAGAATAAGTTAAAATGTAAGTCAGGGGAAGGTTAACCTATGCGCATTATTATCGTCTACAAACAATTAACAATATCCTTAAGAATTGCGACCTATGACCCGTTGCAACACATTTAAAGAACGTTAAACAACTTACGAGGTGGTTAGGGGTGCGCCAAGGTTCATATAAAATTGGAAATTGGATTATTGGAACTCCGAAAATGTATCTCATATAATTTTACAACCTAATAATCACTCTTCATAGTCTTAATTTTTTTTAAAGCTAATTATCGAAACTTATAATCATCTGAACTTATAACGCCAATATTCATTGAACTGTGGGGTTATTATGACATATCTGTGCAATTCATTTTGCGCTGAGAGAAAAGGACAGAGTTACGTAACTGCTATAGCTCCGTCCTTTATGCTCACCGTAAAATAAACGGCATAGCCACGTCATAAATAACCCCCCTGTACACTTTTCAGAATGTCTTAAATATCTTACGTGTAGATAAAATTAGGTTAGGTTACGTTAGATTTATAAAAATCAAAATTATAGTAACAGTTTTTTGAATGAATGCATTATGAGTTGCCATAATTATGACATTTATGACTTAGAAAAGTATGAACAAAAAAGTATGAGCAAAATTTTTCGGTGTAATGATGAGTATAGTCACAAATCGTTATTTTATATAAAAAATCGTTACTTAAGCCGTATTTTCACTAGCGAACCGTTAATGTAACTATGGAACGTAGAATCGTGATGTGCACGCGGCTCGCGAACCTGGTGCGTGATTCTCTCAAAATCGCTGTCGGACGAACGAAGGAGTGAATGTCGCAGCGGCGAGTTTAAGTAGTCCCGTCAGTGCGAACAAAACACATTTCAGCGCGTGCATTCTCAATTAAGCAGCCTTATACGTTCGATCTCATTGACAGAAGCTATTAAAAATGAAATAAAAATTGTTTTGTTCGCTCTGACGGGGTACTTAAACTCGCCAATCCATTTGAAATTTGAAAATGTTTGCGCTTGCTCGAAGCTCAAGTACAGTCAACCAATTTGATTCCTAGGCCACTATGGACTTTGTCAACGTGACGTTGTAAACCAAATCATAGGGAGTCTCTTACGTTTTGGTTGACAACGTTACTATAACATAGTCCAAAGTGGCCTAGAAATCAAATTGGTTGACTGTACGTGATGATGACGAGGAAACAATACTGTCGGCGTTGCTGACCTCACTCACCACGCTCAGTCAGTGTGGAGGTCTCTCGCAGTTTTGCTGGAAACTTGGTAGAAAGTATGCCTCGAAGTTCCGAAGCGATTCGATTATACATAACTAGCGACCCGCCCTCGCTTCGCTTCGGTTTATGTGAGTTTTCTATAACACCCGTACATAAAACAAAGTTTATTATATATAAAAACCATCACTCTATCTATTAAAAAAACCGCATCAAAATCCGTTGCGTAGTTTTAAAGATCTAAGCATACATAGGGACAGACAGCGGGAAGCGACTTTGTTTTATAATATGTAGTGATTCGGGAGAATGGACACCTCATGCAAAATAAAGTATGAATGTGTAATTACAGAGTTCTTTCATTTTAGTACTCCGCAATTTTTCGCAAGTCGGTTAAAAACAAATTAGGTCCCCCGGTTAATAACTTCTCGACGAATTTAAGAAAATAACAAAAAATATATTTTTCGCAATTATGACACAATATTAGGGTAGCCTTGCCAAGTAATTAGATACATTATGACACGGCTTGTAACGTCAGACTCACGTATAGACTTGCAAGTGATATCACCTTGTTTAAACATGGCTTTTGAATCATTAGATTAAGTTTAAATTTAGAAACCGACCGATTGAATGTCATCAATTATTCATCAGTCAATCAAATACAAAATACAAATACAAAAACAAAATTATTTATTCATAAAATACATGAGGTATATGATACAAGGGAGGGAGTCACCCTTTAGGCAAAATGTTGCCTGTGTTGGGAGACACCGCTCATCTCGTGACAAAATGAGGTAACATTTAATTATGCTAATTAAGTAAATACATATAAATGTTTATTGTATTCTATTATGTACGAGTATAAAGAGGTACTTAAATAAACTGAAAGCAGATCATTATGGGTTGGAATCTATACTAATATTAAAAGTGTGTCTGTCTGTCTGTCTGTTACCTCTTCACGTTTAAACCGCTGAACCGATTCAGGTGAAATTTGGTGCAAAGATAGTTTGAAGCCTGGGAAAGGACATAAGATAGTTTTCTCCCGAAATTCATCCCCTAAGGGGGTGAAATAGAGGGTGAATATTTGTATGGAGCTACGATATAAACGAGTTCCACGCGGACGGAGTCGCGGGCAGAAGCTATTAATAAATAAATGAATAAATAAATTCTATTCTTGCTATCGTATTGGTAATGTAGCTTTTATTCACTAGATAGTAGAGGTTACTGAATCATCAGCAATATGATTGCAATGTAAAATAAAACTGCTGTCTACTATCTTTCAAAGCAATAATCGTGTGTTATTTTTTTTTTTTTATGGCTTAGAGGTGACAAACGAGCACACAGGCCACCTGATGGTAAGTGGAAACTGTGACCCATAGACATTCGCATTCACAAGACTGCAGAGCAATCCTAAGACTGCAAACGCGTTGCCAACCCTGAGGACTAAGATGGAATGCCTCTATGCTAGTCATTTCACCGGCTGTCTTATCCCCAAACCGGAACACAACAATGCGAACACTGCTGTTTGGCGGTAGGTTAATGGATAAGACGGTGGTAGCGATCCGGACGGACCCTGCACAAGGTCCTACCACCCGCATAACTTGTCAATAAAGGCGGCCGAGTCATTAGCAATATAGTTCCGATGTAGAATAGAGGTTCTGCTGTGTTTCAAAGCAATGTCAACCTTGACCACGGTCATTTAGAGTTGATCTGGTTTCTTATCAAGGCCTATGTTTAATATTAACTAAACGACATGGCAAATTACTTTGCTGCGATATGTTAGCATAGATGAGAAGGCCTATAATCTGTGGGGCTAGACAAGTTGCCATCGTTCACGAACGCTAGCGTTAGGTGATCACTGGCGACATGTGCTGTCATTGAAAAATGTATGGGAATGACGTAAGTCACGTGATATATCACTCGTTACAACTGACACGCTGAAAACTGATTGTCTAGCCTATTTAATTTTGACAGCGCCAAGTGACAGGTGATCACCAAAGTGATCGCCTAACGCCAGCGTTCGTGAACGATGGCAACTTGTCTAGCCCCACTGATTGTCTAGCCTATTTAATTTTGACAGCGCCAAGTGATAGCTTAGTGGCTTGTTAGGGTTCTGTAGTCAAACTACAAACCCTTATACTCCATGTCCGTCCGTCCGTCCGTCCGCCCGTCCGCAGTCTAGCTCAGACACTTTTAGTACTATAAAGCTGTAATTTGGCATGAATATACATATTAGTCATGTCACACCAACAAAGTGGTAAAATAAAAACTAGTTTTTTTTTAGTGTCCCATCCTTACACGTTACGTGGGGATGTATTTTTTTTTCTCGACTGCCCCGTCGTGTGATAGTATTGCGGTTTCGTGAAAACAATTTTGCGATTAAGGGATCCGTTTATGAAATGTTAAACCTTAAAGCACTAATTGTATTGTAGAGTCGTGTTCGTTTTCGGGGGACAGATTAGGAAATTTAAAAAAAGCCGGTTTTTAAGCTAGAGAAGTCAAATGGGCTAACAGGTCGTCTGACGTAAAGGGATCATAATATTGTCGTACACGGTATAAAGTTACGTAAATATTGAAGGGAAACTTTAGCTGTTTCAAGATAGACTAGGCATGATGACGTGTGAAGACGCGTCAAGCCTAGCTGGTAGTGCCTGGGTTCGATTTCCGGTATGAGCAAATATTTGAGCGATTAGCGCGAGTACCTTGTTCCTGAGTCTTGGATGTTTTTTATGTATTTAATTTTATTTCTAGTACCCATAATAATAAAGCCTCGAGCTTGGTTTGAGACTAAATAGGTCAATTTGCGTGAGATTTTCCCCTAATATGTATTTATTCAAATTCAAGTTCAAGTTTGTTATCTGGTCTGTCGTATCTCATTGCGACCTCAATTACGAATTAATCCAAGGCTTCCTTCATTTGTATAAACTTTTTAGCAAACTAAAACGTGATCGTACAGTCGACGCCATAAATATGTTTAAGTACACTTTAGTACCTCGTCACTTTACCCGCTATGACAATTTCAAACGGCAGTTTAAACATGATGCTAAATAGACAAGGTACTGAAGTGTAAACATATTTAATGGCGTCGACTGTACAAATACAGTCAGGTACATTTCTTAAAACATGCGAAAAATGTACAACTGAACAATGTTAATAAGTTAAATTATTAAATTAAATTAGTTAAAGACAGAGGTCAAGCTTGATAAATATTATTAGGAATTTATTATAATTTTACATAATTATGACGGCAAGGTCGCGATATTTTTCCTAGTCATTAGGAAGTTTAGACAAATAAACAAATTGTCGTGTAGATAGTCTGTTTTATTTGTTTGTTCATCTTCATCTACTTAATTATTTAATTTGAACTCATTTAAATTGTAAAATATATTTTACTTACGTAGTGTGCTTTGTGTTTATTGTTATATAAATACTTAAGTCATATTAGTTTCAAGCAACAAGGCTCATAATAAAAAAATTTTAGACTAATATACATACGCCTTCGGTCCCATAGTGGGGTTGGCAGAGCTACAAAATTACCGACAACTCAAAAACTTGTTGATTATTCTATAACCAAATTTTGCACAATTAGGCTATGATGTTTCCCAGCGGTTTAGTGACAGGTTGCAAGCCCATCGCCTAACAGTATTTAGGTACCACAAGCCTTTATTCCCTTAGTCGCCTCTTACGACTTCCATGGGAAGTCATGGCATCCACACTAACATACATAACAATATAAAACTATAAACTATTACGTGACAGAACAGTGGTGGTACTACAATATAGTGCATTTTCAATTTAGCAGCACGATGGATCGAACGTATAAGGCTGCTTAATTGAAAATGCACGCGCTACAATGTGTTTTGTTCGCACTGACGGGACTACTTAATCTCGCCGCTTGGATATCACTCACAACCGCGCACAACCGGCGTTGTTTACAGAATCACTACCCAGGATACCAATGCGGCGGGCACAGCCAGTTATAAAGTTCTTCCTTTATCTCTCACGTAAGATTTTTGGCATGTTTTCCTGCTGATCTACGCATGCTAATTGATATTGTATTGAATTTAATATTTATTGCTTTATATAATGCTATATTAAATAATACCATTGTAATATGTTTAAAAAAATGACTGACTGCTGAGTTTCTTGCGGCGTTTCTTCTCAGCAGTGTCTCCTCTTGGGAAGCGCTGGTAGATTTTCGACGTGTAAAAGTGCCCGTACGCCCTACTTACTGAATAAATGTCTTTTTTATCTTTTTATCTTTAAATACTTGTTATCACTAATATCGGTAATACACACAGTATTACCGACAAAGGTCGACAAGGAGCATCTTGCGCAATCAATCCAAAGATAATTTCGCAGTAACAACCTTATTTGGAATGACAACCTGTAACTGAAGGGCGGAATAATTATGTTTTATAACCGGTACGGTAAGAAAGGGTTTCAATTATATTCAGTGCTCAGCTACCTGTTTTTAATACAACGACCTTATAATTGACTCCTTAGTATTTGTGTTGGAAATTGCGACACGTGTCCAATACGCAACGAGTTGATTTCAAACAATACAATAACGTACTATCGGGCCAATCGCATCCTGACCCGCTATAGAACTGTGTCGCAGTGAGGAACACTTCACAAAAATCCGAATGATTTTTATGAATATTAATTTTTCATACAGAATAGAATAAGAGAATATAATAATAAGAATATTTTTTATTTACACAAGACACATAGTTACAAATAAAGCAGTATCCGGTGGATTTCAAACTAGGCTGAGCCTGTACCTTGAAACCGATGGAGTCGGTTGACTTTACACAGAGGAATCACAATCACACGGACATGTAAAGGTTTTTTTTTTAATGTCATAGAGAATACAAGCGAGCACACAGGCCATCTGATGGTAAGTGGAAACTGTGACCCATAGACATTCGCATTCACAAGACTGCAATGCAATCCTAAGACTGCAAATGCGTTGCCAACCCTGAGGACTAAGATGGAATGCCTCTATGCTAGTCATTTCACCGGCTGTCTTATCCCCAAACCGGAACACAACAATGCGAACACTGCTGTTTGGCGGTAGGTTAATGGATAACATGAAACAAAGAAGCTAATACAATTGTAACAAATTATTTCAAAGAGTTTTTTATAATGTTAGGTTTAAATAACACTGGTTGACTGCCTAATATTGTGCGGAGAGAGTGTCTACGAGTATGTGTGTGTAAGTGTGTGTGTTTATGAGCGTGTGTGTGTATGTGTGCGAGCAAGAGGAAATACCATTTATATTATACTTGTATAAGTACTTGTATAAATAGGGTTTTGATTTGCCCTTTGGGCAGGGAACTTCGTACCGTTATCATCATGGACGACACGTTTACAAAAAAAAATGCAAGATAAATATAAATATATTAATATTGCTACATATAACATAATATAATTATTAATTATACTGAGTCAAATCGGTGAAATACTGGAAAAGGGCCGAATCTTAAGTACCCGAAACCGACGTGCGTGCATGACTCGATGTATGAATGTGGAAGAAGCGAAGGAAATTTGTCAAGATCGTAGCAGGTGGAAAGAGGTGTCTGCCTACCCCTCTGGGAAACAGGCGTGATTTAATGTATGTATGTATTGCACTATATATAGTATAAAACAAAGTCGCTTCCCGCTGTCTGTCCCTATGTATGCTTAGATCTTTAAAACTACGCAACGGTTTTTTTGATAGATAGAGCGGTTCAAGAGGAAGGTTTTTATGTATAATAAATTCTTTTTTTTTTTTTTTTTTAATTTATTTATATATAATGAAAGTTGAAGAAAATGGCTTGACAGCGGACAAAACAATACAAGTTTATCTGCCGCTGTGTTCACTCTTGTTATTTACAAATAACTTATTAACTAACCTATGTACTTAAAAATATATTTAGGTATAGGCAAAAACAGTTCCCCAAGCCGATGCAAATGCCCTTGCATGAGGTCAACATCAGCATAGGAAAGCTGTTTTCATGATGCGCTTACAACGGTGTGGGTTGCTACAGATTCCTGTATATATTTCGGGCGATAATCCATTTAGAATGTTTGGAAGTAAATATTGCCACGAACGCTTCCCATAAAAATTATTCATTTTCGGCAAAATATATTTGGGCAAACGTTCCAAAATTCTAAGATGTTGTGGCCTGGAGGTCTTTTTAAGGTCATTTAAGTTACTAATTTCTTCACTAACAATTAACATTTTACTTCTGTTATAAACACTAATTATCTGGCAAAATTTAAAAAGTTCTAGTTCTCTATGAATAAATTTTAGTCTGATAGAGTTTGGAACGATTGCTTTGAGTAAACTTAACTGCAATGTATAAATATTATTAAGATAGGTTTTAAAAGTTCTGCCATAACTACTTAACCCGTAATCGATAACAGATTCTGCCAGAGATAAATAAAGCATTCTAAGTATGTTGTAAGGAAGTTTATATTTTAATAATGTGATTTTCGAAAGAATAGATCTCAGTCTCTTACATACGTAATTAATGTGCGGTCTCCAGTTAAATCGGTCATCAATCACCAAGCCGAGGTAAGTGTGCTCTTTAACTAATTCCAATTGCGTACAATTACAAATTATATTTGGTATCATACTCGTATCATTATGTCTATGAAGGCAGTTGTGACTATGGGCTACAATAGTGGGGTTCGTGGTTATTGCTAAGTAGGGAGAATGTATGTACATAAGCTTAGTTTTGGTATAATTTATAACTAGACCCACATCATGGGCCCATTTACATAATAAATCGAAGTTCTCCTGCATGGCAATTTTGGCCTTAATAATATCCGTATCTGCCACTAGGAGACAGGTATCATCTGCGAATTGGTAAACAGAACCCTCCCTGAATATATCACACATGTCGTTCACGTATATTAAGTACTCAGTTGGTCCAAAAATGGACCCTTGAGCCGTGCCTTCTTCTGTTGGGATCATGTCGCTGAAAACGTTACTGACTTTAACTGTCGTAAACCGATTTGTGTGATAGTTTTTGAAGAAATCGAGAAGGGGTCCCTGGATACCATTCCGCCAAAGTTTTGAAAAAAGGACATTATATCTTAAGGTGTCGAATGCCTTACTGAAATCGATGAAAATTGCGAGTACATGTTTTTTATCGTTCAAATAATTATTTACTTCGTTAGTAAATCTGCTCAATAACTGAGATGTATTTTTATCTTTTTGAAAACCATACTGCTTATTATGAATGATATCGTTTTCAGTAAGGTATTTACGTATTTCATTACCAAGGTATTTTTCAATTATTTTATCTATACACGATAAGATTGTGATGGGTCTGTAATTATTGATATCACTGTACTTTCCTTTTTTGTAAATGGGTCTAATGGTGCCTATTTTCAATTTATCAGGATAAACAGATTTACCAATGCATAAATTAACTAGGTGAGTAATAACAGGAGTAATTTCAGCATTTATGCATTTAATATCACATGGTCGAATACCATCCAGTCCAGGACTTTTATTGTCGTTAAGATGTTTAATTATTAAATAAATAACATCTTCTTTAGCCTTAGAAAGTCTCATTGACAAATCAGGGGTCCTAATATATAAACAATCCTCAATTAAAGCCTCGTTACATTCGGTATATATATTTTTTACATTTTCCCTAAATCCTTTCGCAAACTTATTAGCAACTTCGTAAGTATTAATATTCTTAAAGGTAGAAACAATTATGTCGTCGATTGATTTTGTTATTTTACCACACACCCTGTTGATTATTTGCCATATTTTTCTCGAGTTACGAAAGCTGCTACAAATCTCACTTTTTATAGACTGATTTTTTATGTTAGTTATATAAGTATTTGTTTTATTTCTATATCTATTGTAAAGTAATCTTTTATTTGCGTCGTTTTGATCTTTGTACCAGCTTTTAAATAACTCGTCCCGTTTTTTACACATCGATAATATTTTATTATTAAACCATTTACACTGTTTTCTTTTATTTTCGTGTAAATTTACTTTAAATTGACACTTGCTATATACATCGTTAAACTTATTTAAAACAAAATCAGGTACATCCTCAGGATTATCGTAGGTTAGACCTTGGCTCCAGTCAATAGCAAGCAGTTCGTTTTGAACCTTAACTTTATCTAATTTAAGGACTGTTACCGGTTTCGCACAACGTATCTTATCGTCGATTATAGCAAAACAAGTAATGAAGTGGTCGGCGAGCGCATTGTTAATAACAGCTGTTTTAATGACGTCGCCGGAATTTACGCATGCACTTCGAATAAATATGTGGTCTATACACGACTTAGTAATACTGCCTTTTTTCATAGCAATTCTAGTGTACTGGCTGATGCCACTTTCCAGACTTTTTTCGCTTAACATATTTAGGTATTGAGTAACTGTATTATTGAATTCTTTTATGTTAATATTTACGTCACCTATTAAGACATAATTGTTTTTAACGCTAGAAGCTGCCAGTAATTGCTTAAGTTCAGTGATAAATAATAATTTATTTGAGTCAGGTGGTCTATAAATGGAGCACAGTTCTATTTTAAAACCATTAGAAGTTTCAATTAGCCCTAGAATACACTCAAAATAACGTGTTGTAACAGCGTACCTTGTAAACTTCACTTTTTTGTGCACATAAACTATGACGCCGCCGCCTTTTCTGTGGGTCCGTAGTCTTGAAAACATTTCGTAATCCTCTAATTCAAAAAGCTTTACACAATCGTGTGATATATTAGCTTCGGTAAGTACAATGACGTCCACCACACGAGAGCTCTTGGATATTATGAGTTCTAATTGAGAAAAATTATTTATCACAGATCTGATATTTACATGCAGTGTAATTAGTGAGTTCCGTTGTTGTGGTATATTGTCCGAGAATTCATTCCAGGTGTCTCTGTTTTCCTCAATAATATTTGTAGCAAAATCTTCCATTAAAAAAATGTTTTGAGAGTTGTTTACCTAAGTATAACCAGTATTCTGGTTTAGCTCGAGCTATTAAGCTCTAATCTATCGATGTCGCTGCTCGACCTTATGGTGTGGATAGTTGTTTTCTCTGTTTTTCGAGCCTTGACAATCCCATCTTTGCACCATACAAACTTGTAGACGCCGGACGCCTTCAGCGATGTTTTCGCTTTCCAGAGTAAGGCTGATGTGAAAGGTGTTAGCGATTCACGAATATACACACTGGAGTTCGTGTTTATTCCCAAGTCCTTGGTGTTTAGTTTAGCTTCCTTGGCTGCTGCGATCCAGCCATTGCGACGGCCCTCTCGCAGTAACACAACTATTGGGGAAGATTTACTGTTGGTGTTCCTTGTCTGTTTTGGTTTCTTGCGGTATACTTGCAAAATGTCGTCCTTGTTTTGTTTAATTTTATCGCAAATACTGCCGACAATGCATACGGGGTCCTCGTCCTCTTGATCTGTGATGCCGTCTATTTCAATGTAATTTTTTATGAGGGACTGTTCAATATTATTTACCTTTTGTTCCAGAGCTTCGTTGCGCAAGGTTAAGTTTTTACACGTATTTTTGAGGTCCGTGCACTGGGTCTCGAAGTCCTTTATTTTAACCTCGTAGTCGTCTATTTTGTCAGAATAGAACTGTAGGACAGACTGCAGCTCCAAGCGCACGACTTCGCGCACCTCCCGGCGGATATCGGATAACATTTTATTAGTTATATTTGTATTTAGTTGTGGTTCAGTATCGGTATCCACTTCTTCTTCTGCGTCTGGCATAATAAAGGAAAGCCGCTTGGATTTAGTGTTTCCTATACAACCACGACACTTCCAATCTGCAGACTGCGTAGTATACAGGATACTAAGTTGCTCCGAAGTTAGGTTTGCACACGCTCCATGAGTCCACTTAGAACATTTATTGCACTGCAAACCAGGAGTTTTTTTAGTGATTTGCTTAGTACACTTATCACATTTCACCATTGCAAACACTTATTTATCAGAAATCTCGATATTTCTTAAATAATTAAAAAAAAAAAAGTACAAGAGGGTAGATTGCGCACAAAAAAAAAAAAAAAAAAAAGAAAAAAAAAAAAAAAAAAAAAGTTTTATGTACGGGTGTTACAAAAAACTCACATAAACCGAAGCGAAGCGAGGGCGGGTCGCTGGTAACATAATATAAGTCTCTTATTTCATAGAGAAATATAATACTGTTGCAGTCAATCTCCGTTTCCAAAATAAAAGTTTTTTAACGATATAGAGACCCTAGACCTAGTTCATTACCTAAATGTGTAGGATTGACGTAAGCTGTCAGACATCTGCGTCGAGCGTCTACGTCGATTCCTTTTTTTTTCAGTTTACGAAAATCGTGTACGCATGCGTAGTAACTTCTCTAGCGTCACAGTTTACCAAATGATAATTTGTAAGACATATTATTGAACCTTGTGCATACTAATATTATAAATGCGAAAGAGTATCATCTACCCCCGTGTGGTTGCCGGGTTAGAATAGTGCCACTCCATATCTTCCCGTGGATGTCGTAAGAGACGGCTAAGGGAATAAAGGCTTATAGTACTGTTAGGCGATGGGCTTGCAACCCGTCACTAATACACTGGTAAACATCTTAGCCTACATACATACACATACATAAACTCACGCCTTTATTCCCAGAGTGGGGTAGGCAGAGCAACAGAATTACCAACAACTCTAAAAACTTGTTAATAATTCTGTAACCACATTTTGCACACTTAGGCTAAGATGTTTACCAGTGTATTAGTGACAGGTTGCAAGCCCATCGCCTAACAGTACTATAAGCCTTTATTCCCTTAGCCGTAAAGTGCAAAATGTGGTTACAGAATTATTAACAAATTTTTTGAGTTGTTGGTAATTCTGTAGCTCTGCCTACCCCACTCTGGGAATAAAGGCGTGAGTTTATGTATGTATGTAGGTATGTATGTGTATGTATGTGTGTCTATCTGTCTGTCTGTCTGTTACCTCTTTACGCTTAAACCGCTGAACCGATTAATATGAAATAAGTTTTTTTCTCGAAAATCATACCCTAAGGGGGTGAAATAGAGGGTGAAAATTTGTATGGAGCTACGATATAAACGAGTTCCACGCGGGCGGAGTCGCGGGCATAAGCTAGTATTTCTATACATTAGTTTGTTTTTCGTTATATACTGTAGGCAGTAAAAACGATATCGTATTTGACCTGTTATCGAATTGTTTTTAACTGGACCGTCATTACTGTCAGGTAAAAAAGAGCTATCAAAACGATGATAATATGATAACAGATCAAAAACGATATGGTTATAAACGGCTAGAATACCGACCCTGTCACCATGTATGTATGTATGTAAACCCTTTATCGCACATAAACAAAATAATTACAAGACATATTGGCGTCAATATAGCTAACTAGCGACCCACCCTTGCTTCGCTTCGGTTCATGTGAGTAAGATAAATAGCTTATAGCCTTCCTCGATAAATGGGCTATCTAACACTGAAATAATTTTTCAAATCGGACCAGTAGTTCCTGAGATTCGCGTTCAAGCAAACAAACAAACAAACTTTTCAGCTTTATAATATTACTAGCGACCCGCACTCGCTTCGCTTCGGTTTATATGAGTTTTCTGTAACTCCAGAACATAAAATAAAAAAATATTATACATATAAAGCTTCCTCTTGAATCACTCTATCTATTAAAAAAAACCGCATCAAAATCCGTTGCGTAGTTTTAAAGATCTAAGCATACATAGGGACAGACAGCGGAAAGCGACTTTGTTTTATACTATGTAGTGATATATAGTATAGATGTACAAAGGCGAACTTATCCCATATGGGATCTCTTACAGTTAACCTTGCAGAATTTGCAAGGAAAATGCTGAAGGATAGACAAATCAAAATCAAAACCCATCGTGTTACGTTTCAAACATGCATATTACAAGTATTTAAATACGTAACATGAATAGTAATTAGTTTCACGAAATTATTTAAAACATGCAGTGGGTTTTACGAAAATGCTTTTTTTATTACATGACGCAGTTAAGGTGATGGATCCAGTAATGGACAAGGCACCAATAATGGACAATGATTCTTATTTTACAGAAGATAAGGGTTATTCATTTGTTTTGCAAGAATCAATTTAGGACCGTATGACATTTGAATTAAGAGTGTAGTGTCCATTACTGGTGCCTGTCAGCTAAAAGTGTCCATCATTGGTGCCGTCACCCTACTGTTAACCTCGTTGGTAATGGTGACCTTGAAAATATAATAGGTATAATATTAATGACAATATCAATGAAGAATCAAACAAGTTGACCTAGCCCCAAATTAAGCTCTAAGCTTGTACAGGTTTACTGAGATTAAACAAATAAACTAAATCAGTTTTTAATAAACTTGTTCATTAATCACACACACATAAACTCATGCCTTTATTCCCAGAGTGGGGTAGGCAGAGCTACAGAATTCCAACAACTATAAAAACTTGTTGATAATTCTGTTACCACATTTTGCACACTTAGGCGAAGATGTTTACCAGTGTATTAGTGACAGGTTGCAAGCCCATCGCCTAACAGTACTACACGCCTTTATTACCTTAATCGGCTTTTACGACATCCACGGAAAGATACGGAGTAGCACTATTCTTATCCGGCAACCACACGGGGATGTTCATTAAACAAAACTTTGATTTATATAAAATTAGCGACCCGCCCTCGCTTCGCTTCGGTTTGTGTGAGTTTTCTGCAACACCCGTACATAAAAACCAGAGTTTATTATACATAAAAACCTTCCTCTTCAATCACTCTGTCTATCGATGAAAGCCGCATTCAAATCCGTAGGGAATCTAAGCGAACAGACGGCGGAAGCGACATTGTTGTTTGCTATGTAAAGATAAAAATAAAAATGTGTTCTAACCTATACAGGGTGTCTTGAAAGCAATCGAAGAAATTTTAACCGTAGATAGGGTGGATGATTTGGATCATCTCTACATTGGTAACTTTTTTTTAAGTTAATGTTTGACTGAGTTACAGACTGATTTATCCTGACGATGCTCTCAGTGTGCTCCATCTTAACTAATTCATTCATAACCCATACACCGGATTGACGGGGGCAAATATGTACCAGTGCTAGTGATTCATTAAATATCGATTAAGTTTATCGACAATGTTTTTCGTGACATATGGATCTTCCATTACTTACAAAAGTAAGTTGTAAATACCTTTATCTTCTATATCTAAATGATCAGCTTTCCATGAAGATAAACGATCTTTTTCTTTCGAATCATTTTTAACCGACTTAAAAAACTAAAAGGTTCTCAATTCGTCGGAATACTAAAGAATATTGTCGTACTGAATTAATTTGTTATTCAATGTAATTTCAACGGTTGTCAAAAGTGACTCGAGTCCAGAGTCAATGTCAGATACCGGTTGTTTGTATTATAAGAGGTTTGCACATAATTAAAAGTCATTCAAACTAGGCCATTACTTATTTTAATGATGATCAAAAATTGCTTTACATCGTTGTCGATAAATTTTGTCGATATTGAATCACTAGCACTGCTACATTTTTGACCCCGTCAAACCGGTGTATGACATAACATGTGTCACAACGTAATGTAAATAAACAAGTTGTTCCATATCAACAAACTTTCTAATCACGGTCAAAAGCTCCACGGTGTTTAGAAAACTGAAAATAGACTGAAACTGAACTATAATATGAATGAAAAGATGATCTCTGATAAGGGCTATTATCATCACTACATATTATAAAACAAAGTCGCTTCCCGCTGTCTGTCCCTATGTATGCTTAGATCTTTAAAACTACGCAACGGATTTTGATGCGGTTTTTTTAAATAGATAGAGTGATTCAAGAGGAAGGTTTTCATGTAATAATAAACTTTGTTTTATGTACGGGTGTTACCGAAAACTCACATAAACCGAAGCGAAGCGAGGGCGGGTCGCTAGTGTGAAATAATTTAAAAATGAAACTTACGATTACGATGTTTACTCACACTCTTCCCACACTCGCACGGGTAAAATAGCACTTGTACTCGTAGGTACAGTGGCGTTCAGAATTGCATGGACAGTTTATGAATGAATTCATTCATAAATTGTCCATGCAATTCTGAACGCCACTGTACATTAAAGTTATTTTATTAGATCATGAATCATGGATTTATTTCATTGATTTCTACCACCATCAGGGATAACTATGAATACAACACACAATAATTAAAACGAATCAATAAGTTGTTATTGTCCTTTGACAGTTCAGCATAGTATTTTTTTAAATCTTGTACCATTGAATACTCTTTATGAAAAGAGGTTTAGGTTTAGGTTTTGTAAAAATAAAATCGTCTCTACACGTTACGTTTTATAAGAATTACATTTAAAGCTGGCATCATACATGTTGTTGAAAGATATTCGTATCCTAGAAGAAAGAGAAAAACGTAGGACAGCTTCGTCAGAAGAGGTCGACGTGGTGACTACAGTATTCTTAAGTATGTACCACAACAACCATCATTTAATGGTGGTTATTTCGTTGGGAATAATAGCTTATTATACATAAGTTTTGGGTAAATATTGGATCAGGTTACCAAAGAACAATGCCATGTCCTGACTAAACCACTTTAAAAAAAAGCCCGCGGGTATTAAGGATATTGATAATTATGATCTTTGTGTACGAGATTTAAATTCAGTATTTTATTACTTACACATTTAGGGAACTTATACGAAAAATATTTATAATAATTATGTATGGAAACGTAACGTCGTGTCGAGACGTAACAAACAAAAATAGTCTTTAAATGTTGCTTACTAACAAAACTCATACTGAGGTTTTATTATATCACTAGCTTCTGCCCGCGACTTAGTCCGCGTAGATTTCGATTATCGTTATTCCTTCGGGAACTTTTAAATTTTCTGTTATAAAAAGTAGCATATGTGTTAATCCATTGTATAAGCTATCTCCATTCCAAATTAGATCCAAATCGCTCCAGCCGTTTTTAAGTGAAAGAGAAACAAACATCCATCCATACTTACAAACTTTCAGGTTTATAATATTAGTAGAATAAAGTCGCAAAATTAATTTTGAAATGGAAAAAAATAAACTATGATTTGCTACTCGTAATACAAGAAAATAAGTATAAAAATGTATGTTCTGGATCATAGCACTTTAACTGCCGCCAATTCCCTAGGTGAGTCTATTTTGTATGAAAATTAGAGCTCTTGGCAATTGAACACCTTTCTTTTCAATGTATGTGCCTCTATGCGACAACAATAAATGATTGATTTGATTTTGAAGTGTTAAGTACCCGAAACCGATGTGAATGCATCATGACGATGTATGAATGTGGAAGAAGCGAAAGAGATTTGTTAGGATCGTAACAGGTGGAAATGAGTGGTCTCTGCTTACACCTCTGGGAAACAGGCGTGATTTAATATTTGGATGTATGTATGTATTTTCTGGAACTGGTCTACACCCCACGGGCAGTTTTACACGTCAAATTCTATCAGCGCTTCATTAGGAGACCACAGTGAAGAAGACATCAACGTCGTAGTAAAATCATTGAAGTAATTGGGATACACCAAATAGAATAACAGCTTTCTTTTACATTTTTATTCGAAATAATAATCTCTACTAAGTATCAAATTTGAAGCAATAATGTGAAGATATTTAAGACATTTGGTATTTACTATTTATTTACAGCTGTGAGCTAACAAGCTCGAATCATGTTAGAATTCGTTTTCGTGGTATTATTATACATTATTACTTAACTAGCGACCCGCTCTCACTTCGCTACGATTTATATGAGGTTTTTGTAGCACGCGTACATAAACCAAATTTATTATTCATATAATCCTTCCTCTTCAATCACTCTGTCTATCGATGAAAGCCGCATTCAAATCCGTAGGGAATCTAAGCGGACAGACGGCGGAAGCGACATTGTTGTATGCTATGTAAAGATAAAAATAAAAATGTGTTCTAACCTATATATATATATACTAGGTGACACGTAAGACGTAATACAAAATGTTATTTTCCGAATCTACTCATGATTACGATCAACTATTAATACGGGACCAACTTCGAAAACGTAAACATAAAATCGACGTCTCCATACAAATTGTGAAACCGGCTGATTGCTTTTAGTATGGGAGATTCAATTTTTTTCTACCGATTTCGATATTAGTCCCATAGTAAAAGTTGATCGTACTCATGAGAAGATCCAGAAAATATAATTTTGTATTACGTCTTAGGTGTCACCCTGTATGTAATTATTTGAAGTACAGTCACGAAATTAAATTTGGGACCCACCTTAGGTCCAAAGTCAGTTTGACATTCTACAATAATAAGGTTGAGTTTCCAAAAAGTTACAAATGACTTGACATCTCTAATGACATTGACGACTTCAAGCATATTTTTCTTGAAATGGGTCCCAAATTAACGCGTAACCGTGCGAGCTTGATGTATCCCCATTTGGGACTAGAAAATCATAGTTCAAATCACGCCCGTTTATAATACTGATAACGGCCACAACTTCTGTAAGAAATCAGCGTGACTAAAGATCCACTTGTACGCCGGTCAGTCATGTCATGACGTCACATTAAGACTGCGCCAAGCGTACGCCGGATGTACAGTGGCGCCCTCATTACTATTATTGTGTTTTCTAATTAACTAATGTTTTTTCTTGAAATTGGTTGGTAGTTTTTTGTACTACAAATGAAGACACAACTTATAGGGTATATCACATAGTTTAATAACAATTTACCTTCGAGTTATCAACTTAACGGAAAAAAGTGACCACCTTTTCCCGTTAAGCTGACTACTCAAAGGGTAATTGTTATTAAAGTTTGTTACGTATCCCATAAATTGTGTTTTTACTTGCGCTACAAAAACGTATCATCTGATTGCAAGGAAATTCTTTTTTTAATTAGAAAACACAATAGTAGGTAGTAATGAGGGCGCCACTGGACGCTCGACGTTTGCTCGGTGCAGTCTTAAACTGCCTGTACGATTTCACATCAATTTGCAGCAATACGAAAACACACCAAATCTCTAGCTTTATAACCTGGAATTGAGTCACAGAGTACACAGAGATACGAAGTTTTATAATATTAAATACAATTAGTTCCTTGGTGAACAAAGACTAAGATTTTAACGTTTTCAAAGAGTGTAATCTACAAAAAAGTCGTGCGTAATTTTATCGATGCGGGCTGTGAATTTTAAAAGAGCGTTTCGGAAATTGCGGCGGCTATATGTGATAAACTTAAGTAAAGGACCTCTCTTGCATTAGTATAAGGTATGCAACTAGTATGGAATTTACGTCAAAGGGTAACAGTCACGGAATGCATGCCTATATGTTCATTAGGACCCAAGATAAGACGAAATACCTATTTAAAAAAAACCTTTTAAGAGCCAAGCAAGGCAAGAATGTGTTCATTTCCAAACTACATAATTCTGTACAAGCTCTAAGAAAAACCCATGCATATCGCGATTGTCGCTATATTAACTAATTATCATGTTGCCAAGATCTGTAGACTGAGACATGTTTCATCTCTTTGCCCATAGTCCTTTCAAATATACTTAGAATGTCAAACGGTTTATACAGGATGGGTTACATGCAACAGGTCCTTTACTTGAGTTTTTTACCTATAACTACTTATATCGAATTATTAGTTGTTCTTCTAAATGTGTATTAATTAAGTTTTTATTTTTTATACATTTTGAAGAAATAAAAACTAGAATTTACTTTTATTTGACACAACCTTAGTAACAAAACTAATTGACCGCGTTTTGCTTTTGTCAAGTCTAGCAATAGCCGTGACGTAGAAAAGACCATGCGGCATTCAAATTCTTCATCCATGTATTACTTTCTACAGAACACCCTTTTAAAAAACTAAACAGTATCTCATATAAAACCCTGTGGCAATATCAACCTTATTCCTAAGATAATACAATTAAAACTGCTTTTGGTAACTGAATTTGAGATACGGCAATGGCTTAGAAGGGGAAAACTAAGTGCCAATTGTATTTTGTCAACTATACCGACGTTAAACTAACAACCCCCCACCCCCCGCGTAGGGGTTTAACGAGATATATAATTACATCATCGTACATCCAAAATGACTACAGAGGTCAACTTTATAAACATCCTTCGAGTGAGGAGTAACCGTGGAACGTTATTTAATGTCAACCTCGACTGTCTCCGCCATTGCCCGTTCGGAAACCTTTGTAACCAGTCGCAAAGTAGGTTAACTTAAGTCAAATTCGCATTTTTTTTCTGTATTTAAAACGTTTTATAATTTCATTTAAATAGAATTAGTGTTTTAGGTTTTAGTTTAGGATTTAGTATGGTGTTTAGTTTGTTTTAAGTGAAAAAGTGAACTTGAGAAGACTTAAGGGACAAAATGAAGATTTTTACAGTGCTGGTTTTAGTCTTTGTCCAGCTGGCTGCTGGAGTCATCCATAGGCTAAATGGTAAGTGTCTTTTTTTTTAATTTCATGGGCATTGACTATCCCACGGGAGTTTTTTTTTTGCGGGATAGCTACGTGTTAACTTAAGGCTAAAGCTATCTCCAATCAAAATGTTATTAAAATTGGTTTAGCCGTTTCAACGCGAAGCAGTAACAAACATACCATCACACACTTGATAAAAGTGAATGTCGAGCACGCATTATTATAGGATCCCGTACTACATACAAAAAACTTGAAAAAATAATTAGTAGGTACCAATATTGTACAAATTTAGAGATAAACATAATACGGTGATGGCACCAGTGTTGGACACTTTTAGCTGACCGGCACCAGTAATAGGCACTTAACTCATATTTGTAATTTCACACGGTCAGAAATTGATTGTTGGAAAACAAATGAATAACTCTTATCTTCTGTAAAATAAGAATCAAGTGTCCATCATTGGTCCTTGTCCATTACTGGTTCTATCACCCTAACAATGCTGGTGATATATACATAAAAAAATTATACTCTTAAAAATTACTTTTGGCGAGCCGAAGTTGTATGTATGTATATAAACACTTTATTGTACAAAAAACAGAAAATCAAATACAATATTTACAGAATTGTGCAAAGGCGAACTTGTCCCTTTAAGGGATCTCTTACAGCTAATCTTTGGGCGATTGAGGGAAAAAAAAGAACGTGGTAGACGTAGTTTACAGAAACTGCGTGAACTATTTTACACCTTATGAATAAATACAAAAGTAATAAAAATATATATCAAAATAATTAAATGCACAACATTACATACTCGTATATTATATACACAAAGTTAGTGTAGTAATTAGCTTTATACAGGGTGGAAAGTTGAGATGGGGCATTAAGCAGAACCCTTGCTGCCACGAGAAAATGATCTTAGGAGACCTCACCCAACTTTTTGAGTAATGACAATCGACATTCACAGATTTTTGATAAAAGGTACAGTCAGCGAGAAAATCGCCAGAAATTAGTTTTTTTTAGAAGGATTAAAACATTCTTTAAGACCAACTGATCACAAATCAAAGAAAACGTTTGAGATCGATTGGCATTAAAAAAATAATTACTTATTTCTGACGATTTTCTCGCTGACTGTACCTTTTATCAAAAATCTGTGAATGTCGACTGTCATCACTCAAAAAGTTGGGTGAGGTCTCCTAAGATCAGTTTCGCGTGGCAGCAAGGGTTCTGGTAGCTGCCCTTAAAGCCCCATCTCAACTTTCCACCTTGTATAAAGCTAATTACTATTTTTCCAAGGTTTTTTTAAATCGTGGAGGAGACCAATGAGCTCACAGGCCAAGTGATCTTAACTTGGATCTACCCATAGTGGGTGGCGCGTACGCAATAATAGTAATTTGCATTCTCAACACTACAATCTTCAGACTGCAAACCTAAGACCGCAAATGCGTTGCCAATCTTGAGGGCTAAGATGGAATGCCTCTATTCTTGTTATTACACCGGTAGTTTCACGCAGGACCCGTTTAATTTACTAGGTTAGGTTAGGGACCGCACCAATGATGGTCAATTTTAGCTGGTAGGCACCAGTAATGGACACGTCTGTTCTTTGGATATATTAAACATGGTCACCTTTCCTGGACACTGTTAAACGTGAAAATCACGATCAGAAACAAAATGCTGGATAGTTTTATTTTTAAAAACATGACACCTTCTTCGCTTGTTTTTGGTTGAACCCTACGATCTTTACCAATGATTTTTGATTCAATTCTGGGAAATCAAAGATACATTAAGTAAATGTTGTGGTTTTAATTTGACGCTGCAATCAAGCTCACGTTTTTCGCATAGAAGCACATAAAGCCATTCCTCTTCATTCTTGTATGGGTGTGGCAGCATGCCTCTTAAAAGACCCATTGCATCGCGTGTTGTAGCGTCGAAGGACCTTATTATGATATTATATTTTGAAAAGATGTACCCTTTCGGGTAGGTACGCTTCGACCCTTTAAGGATATTTTGTGCCATTAACTCTTACATACATAGCAGGGCCTGCTTTTACCTCATCTTACTCTAACAGTGAAGAAAGAACATCGTGAGGAAATTCGAACATGGCCACATTCTACTCGGTAAAACCACATTGCCTTTGACATTATACTCGTAACCGACTGACTCTGAGAGTGGTCTTATGACTAGGCATCGGAGTTTTTGTCGCACGGTAAGACTAATAGCAAGCTATGGAGTCATCATAATATGACGACTCCATAGAGTTTAGATTTATGGCATATTATGCCATAAATCTAAACTCTTATTCATATTCATACTCATTTATTTATTTAATTATTTAGGTTTTTCTTTTATAATCAAGGACAACAACGTTGACGAGTTTAGAAACGATTATTTAATGTTATATTTGGTAAATAGATATTACAATAAAAAATTATTGCCATTTTTATACTGATTTAATTACGAAAATGTATAAACAAACAAAAGATACATTAAAACACGGCAGAAGTGAATGTTTTAGTCCACACTAGTGGCGAGTTACCTATTCGCAGGTGTATAGTTCAAGTTATGAATTTATAATCTAATAGATATTTTTTTTAACTTGACTAATATAAATATACACGACCGACCGCTATAGAGGCATTTTAAGATAAATTAAATAAATGAGTATGAATATGAATAAGTTTAGATTTATGGCAAATGACGACTCCATAGCTTGCTATAGTCTTAACGTGCGACCAAAACTCCGATGCCTACTTATGATATGACACACGTTGACTAGCTGAAATTTGAAAGCCGAAAAAAAAATCTACAAAAAATAGCTGTAGTATACGGACAGGCAAATAGATACGGAACCCTAAAAACGGGAAATGCCAAGAAAATATTACAGAAAAAGAAAACAAAATCCTCAGGTATAATCGATTAAAATGCACAATGTGTGCAGTGCATTCACAATTCATCACGCCTCTCAAATCCAATACAATATGTATACCTTTAGCAAACAGTACAATATATATCTTTGCTTTCAATGTAACAGTCGTAAAAACCTATTTGCCAAAGTATATATTTATTTATGCGAGACTAGAATCGCTGGTTAAGCGTATCTTCTCAAATATTGGTTCTATCGTATTTAAACAAAACTTCCTCTAGTTTGAGCACTAACAATTCTGGGGTCTTTGAAACCTTGGACCTTAAAAGGGTATATTCAAACAGGCTCATTTGCCTTGTTTATTGTTCCTAAAAATAACAGAACGAACCACAATCATTCAAAACCAATCAAATACGGAACATTTGAAAAAAACATTCAGCACATACCTAGTTATTTATAGAAAATGAACCTCTTCGCCATTTAGTATTTTACATGTGGAAGTTTTTAAGTTAATTAGCTATAAGTCTATATAAATTTGTTTTTTCACCTTCAAAGTTCAATCAAGTTTTTAGTCAAGTCCAAGATTGCCACTTTAACATTACTTTAACTTAGGGCAACTAATTAGTAATGACTAAAAAAAAAACAAATTAAATTTTTAACTATGGAAGTAGATGGGAAAAATCTAAATTTCATGATCACTTTTACTAAACCTTCACTTTTTCGAGTCAAATCGGTGAAATACTGGAAAAGGCCCGAATCTTAAATACCCGAAACCGACGTGCGTGCATGACTCGATGTATGAATGCGGAAGAAGCGAAAGAAATTTGTCAAGATCGTAGCAAGTGGAAAGAAGTGGTCTCTGCCTACCCCTCTGGGAAACAGGCGTGATTTAATGTATGTAAGTATGTATGTATAAAACCCTTACCCCCCCCCCCCCCCTACCTACATTTTTGATTGATGACGAATTTATTTTTTTACATTTTATTTTTACCAGTAGCCTTTTCCCTGGCAGTTAATTTTTAGTCGTGTTTTCCCCTTGGTATATTTATCCGGTCGCTTCTTTTCCTAGCACCATATTTTCACTGTAGTGATTTTTAATTCCAAAAATCTTCCGACACAGCTCTGTTGACGGAGCTCCGCTATCACTACCTTTTTAATTTTGAAACTTATGGATTAAAGATAAGGGACACAATTTATGCTTACTTTCGGGCGATTATTTCCGAAAACATTCACTTAATTAAAAATTCATAATTCATAATTAATTCATTTATTCATTGCAGTTATTAGTGTTAGTGTGTTTAGTTGTTAGTGTTTATTGCTCAGAACCTTCAATTGTTTTTAAAAGAAATACGTGTCACACCACACGTTGATGTTTACTGAAACAAATCCATCTTCTATTGCATGTATGTTTATGGAGTGCTTGCCTAAATATATTGTTATTGTTATTTGACTACCTTACTAAGGTTTATTAAAGATAGGTACTATATGTATGTATGTATGTAAACACTTTGTTGTACACAAAAAAAAAACCAGAAAATCTAATCTTTTTATTTATTAGTATAAAGTTTTTACTTTTTGAGTAAAATGCCGTTGACATATGGACGGACGGAGATACGGACGTACTACTATGACACATATCAGGGTGTAATTTTTACGGTCGTTTGAGATAATCTCGAACAAATGATTTAAATTTTGATCCTTGCAGTTTTTCATTTTATGTTATTTTGTTAAGTGTGTCAGTTTCCGTCTCTTCACCAAGCGGTTCCAACGGAATACCAGTGCTGGCTTTACGGCTAGCGAATGCTGAGTTGGGACCGTTTCGCAACTGTTTCTGTGTCTTATTTTTTGTATCTATGTACCTAATGTTGTTTTGTATTGTTGCGAATAAATGTCTCTTTATCTTTATCTTTATATCCATTTTTGCCCAATTTGGCAACGGAACCCTAACACTTATTTTGCCATAATATGTCTACGAAGCTCGTGTTGTTTGCGTTCCGTACGTTTATTTACCAGAACTGTACACTATGTGACATAATTAGCGGTTGGCGGTCTGCCTTGACCCAGTAAACTTGAATTTATAATGTCCTTAAGTGTATAATTTTGGTTCGAGATTTCCTTGTATTTATTTATACGATTTAATACACATTAAACGATTATAAACATACTAATGAAGGTGCTGGGACTCTTTATTCTACTCGGTAAAACCATATTGCTTATTATATGCTATCGTATTGTTTTTGACTCGGCCAAATAAGTCAGTTTCATGTGGCCGAAAATTTATTATTATTTACAAATGTATTTTTTTTTCGAACCGTTTAAAAAACTTACCAAGATTATTCCTATACCTATTCATCTTGAAACGTTTTGAAAAGTAAGTAAATGAATTTAGAAAAACAGAAGTCTAGTTTTGAAAATTCAGACAAATCACAATATAAAGAGACTGGAAATGATTTATTTATTTGAAAACCCAACATCTTCATTTACTTTTAGAGGTAAAATAGGGGAAGCTAACTGTACGCGGACGAAGTCGCGGGCGTTCTGTAGTAACTTGCAATAATTCGGATTAATATTTGTTTAAGGTGCAAATTTAATTATTAACCAGTCTCAAGATTGCGGAATCTTGAGTATAAAGGGTTCAGCGTCCCTTCTTCTATAGGTTCTCTGGAAGAGATTGCTGTCTAGTTATTGTTGGCTTTTTTTTTATCCTACGCACCAGTTTATGTTTTTCAAGTGTATGTATGTATGTCTATTTCTGTGGCTCGCTCTGCACCCTAAACAGCTTGATGGATTATAAATATGAGATGTCGTCATTAGATTCGTTTTTAAGTACACTTAACATAAGTTAACATGATCAAAGTAATTAGAGGGAGGTATTTTTTAACAAATATAGTACATAGACGACAATATACTAGGTGACACGTAAGACGTAATACAAAATGTTATTTTCCGAATCTACCCATGATTACGATCAACTATTAATATGGGACCAACTTCGAAAATGTAAACACAAAATCGACGTCTCCATACAAATTGTGAAACCAGGTGATTGCTTTTAGTATGGGAGATTAAAAAAAAAACTACCGATTTCGATATTAGTCCCATACTAAAAGATGATCGTGCTCATGAGTAGATCCAGAAAATAAAATTTTGTATTACGTCTTAGGTGTCACCCTGTATAAAAATGCAGTCGAGTTTTTAAACCCTGATTTTTATTAGATAATATGTTTATGTGTGGTGTTTAACATATGTATGTATTGTGTTAATACATAAAACTATCTAGTAAAATGTGATGTAAGAAAAATATGCTGAAATTTAGCCATAGAGAAACCAGATAAACAGATAAACATTTTAGATTCAACACAAAGCTACAAAGTCAATGTCAAAAAATAAATGAAAACATCGCGTAAAAACTCTAAATATCCTACCCATTTGTATACTCCAGCGGCCCTAGTACTGCGTCTATATCACGTGTCAAATGTGGATAAAGCATCCGTCACTCTCGTACTTAAAAACGAATTACGTGTCAGAAGGTGACGGATGCCTTATCCAAAACTATATCACGCGATAAATGCAGCCACATTATGGCCCCTGGGACCTGGGATGCCTAACATACAGGCTCAGCCTATAGTCTATACATTTAGGTATTTAAAAAAATGTAAACATTCCAAATCACGTGACTTTGTTAAACAACCAATCAAAACTGTTTTATTGAACTTTGACGTACGACGACTTTGACGGCAGCCAATAGAAGCAGAACACTGTCTCCTTCTATTGGCTGACGAACTATATCACGTGGTTGTTTTGTTTACATTTTTTTAAATGCCTAAAAGTATAGACTATAGTTTGGGATCCGTTGTAAATTAATAAGGAACATGTTTTATACTTCTTATTTTTATATTTTACTCGTTGGTCTTTTAATTATTTATCAAGAAGATTTCGCAAAACACTTGCATTGAAAACGCCATTAAAATGAATGTCAATGTTAACCGGCCGCCGAAGAACAAGTTGAAAGGTGACCGGCGAGAGAGCGAGATCGGTAGCATAACATAACTAACCAGTTTTCGAGAGGCTGTATTATGCAATCTTACACTTGCCAAGTTCCAGTGAGTGAAACGGATAGAGCTATAGGAGTCGTATACCTCCGTCCCTCTCACTGCCAGAATGTAGACAATGTTGAACAGGCCCTCTATTCTTCTCGGTAAAACCATGTTGCTTTTAGCAACTTGGGCTTATTATGACTATGCAATTCAGTTTACGCTGAGAGGAAAGGACAGCGCTATATAACTGCTATAGCTCTGTCCTTTACGCTCACCGTAAAATGAACTATATAGCTATGTCATAATAACCCCCCTTACCGTATTGTCAACGTTACGTGTCTTATTTAGTTGACAGTAATGACAGCTAAGTTTAAAACCATACGTCAACATGTCAATATGGTGTTACTCGAGGCCCTGCGCCTTTATTCTAAGCGATAAAGTCCGATAATCGTATTTGACCAGCTGACCTATTCGCATGCACTCGCAATCGCAATCGACTTCAAAGCGGAACCATTGTTTTCATTTTGTATGCAGACAAGCCTTCGATTTTCAAAATGAAAACTATTGCGATTGCGAGTGCGTTAAGCCCCTTATAGTATTGTTTTTAACTCAGCCGCCATTACTGTAAAGTAAATAAGAGCTATCAAAACGTTAACAATATGATAACAGAGGGGCTATTGCTTGACGCACTCGCAATCGCAATTGTTTTCATTTTGAAAATCGAAGGCTTGTCTGCATACAAAATGAAAACAACTCTTCTGGTCAAAAACGGTATGGTTTTTACCGTGTTGAATAGAGGTTCCGTTTTATTGACTTAGCAGTAATTTAGTAAATTACCTTGCTTATGATCTAAATAATATTTTTTAATCTTAACCTCCCCCCCCCTTCAGACTCGGAGTACGCCCGTCTCCCCCCACTGTACCGTCTGGACGAGTACAATGGCTGCCTGCGCGCCCCTGGTGACACCTACTGCTACCTGGACGCTAAACTCTCGGCCAACGGCACCAGCGAGCTGATGACGTTCATAGAGGTCAGTGGATTCAAGTACCTAATAAAAATGAAATAGGAAATAGAAGAGGAATCATAATTTTCCTTAAAATCATATAAGGAAGCAAGGAGTGGCAGGGGAACACCAAGAAGAAATTACTTTTAGCAGATAAAGGAGTAAGTTACGTGACGGTAACGTATAGTTTAAACTTTTTGAACTGGGTAGTGATTCTGTAAACAACGCCGGTCGTGCGGACTGTCGAGTGATACCAAGCGGCGAGATTAAGTAGTCCCGTCAGTGCGAACAAAACACATGGTAGCGCGTGCATTTTCAATTTAGCAGCACGATGGGTCGAACGTATAAGGCTGCTTAATTGAAAATGCACGCGCTACAATGTGTTTTGTTCGCACTGACGGGACTACTTAATCTCGCCGCTTGGTATCACTCGACAGTCCGCACGACCGGCGTTGTTTACATAATCACTACCCTGAGCTCTTCCACTTACCTGTAAACACAATGGTCATTGTATCTATACAATCTTAGTCGGGCGGTTGTAAAATGCAAAAAAATATTGTTTTCCATTATTCTATTACTGTATTTTGTAGTCTATTGTTTAAATAAATAGAGTCGATAATCTATGTTTACCTTCGAAGGTGGTTATTATCTGCTTTAACAGCGAGATCGTTGTCCTAATTTGTGGTTAACTACACAATGGCTAAGTGGATAGGCTAGGTTGAAAAAGTTTAAACTATACCATGAGTTACGATTACCGTATGAATGATCTGTCCCTTGCACTCTATAAGAATTCTGCGAGGTGTGCGAGAGACAGGCATTCGAACCGCTAGCGAATACGGTAATTGTAACTCATGGTAAGGGTACAACTGACAGAAGACCGCATCGGTTGACAGTTACTTCTAGCAACAATAAGTCTGTCCTCCTAACCCAACACGCAGTATGCTAAAATCAATCACCAAAGCAAATTCAATTCTATGTCGTTAGTGATAAGGTTGATATTACTACAGGAGGTTTATCGTAGTTACTGTATATTGACTTTTTTTTTTTTTTTTTATGGTATAGGAAGGCAAACGAGCAGACGGATCGCCTGACTTATTTAAAACGACAGAACATGGCTCTTGAATAAATAGAGAGAAACCTTCTCAGCTGAGAGCTTGTTAAAAGCAATGTTAGTCCTGCTTGCAGCCTACTTCACCATCCTGACACTTAAGACACAGAGTACATGGCGCAGCTTATATGAATTCCATTGATGTAGCTAATTGTTAACTTTTCGATGTATATTAAACTGGCACAAATGTACCATATTTGGGTAATACATAGATTTAGATTAGCGTCTTTCTTATTTTATTTGTTTATTGGTATTTCCTGTGGACATACCAGAAGTTAACGTTTATAAGGCCTAATTTTCTGGCTGAACCCATATCCGCATAAACGGCGTCAGGTCTACTTTAGTCTATCAGATAAAAACATACCTAACTTATATGCACAGATGCACACAAGACTTTAACTATTGACCACGAAACGGAAAGACAAATTTTGGTTATTTGAGTGTATATTATGATCCATATTTCACATACCCGAAAATTATACATGATAGAATGTGACAATTCGCTATACATTACATAATAATACACTAAAATACATAAAAGCTGCACCGTGTACAGTCGGCAAAAAATGTCGTCTACTTCCCTACGGTTGAAGTTCATTTGCACGTCATCATACAAGTTCGATTTTCCCTTGCAATAATATTATGACAGTGAAAAGTAGCAACCTTAGCGATAATTAGATCTCACAGAGACTTTTGCCAAAACTGGTAGACCATGGCCGGGCGTACAGTCGAACATTAAGGTGAAAAAGTGGATGCATCTCTGTAATCGACTGTACATACGCTGAAATGTCCTCTTCCATCTGTCATAGTCAGGATGATGAAATAAGAGAAATAACAAGATAACTACGGGGAGAGAAGAATACAACTGATAAAGCTATTCCTTGAAACTTATTTAAAGCCCTTTCATTCCAGGAGTACTCAGCCAACAATGTGACGCACTTTGACCACACGATCATCCATTGGGGTCTCTGCGTGACACAGCTGTGCCGGGAGTACTTGAGCAACGGAACGGGCTTCAAGCAGGGTCTGGAGGCGTGTCTCAACGATACACTATACGAGAGTTATCAGTTGCAGGTAAAGTTGTTTGTCTACAGGTTCGTGGTTCGAGCACACATGACAGTGCGTTACAGTCGAGGCAAAGTTAAGGTGAAAGAGCAGCGGACGCCACGTTAAGGAGTGACGGGAACGCATGCCGCCACTATTTACAAATAGGGTGAATTCCGGGTTAGAATAGGCCACTCCATGTCTTTCCGTGGATTTTGTAAGTGCCGAATAAGGGAATATAGGCTTGTAGTACTGTTAGATAAAGATAAGGATAAAGATAAAGAGACATTTATTCGCAACAATACAAAACAACATAAGTACATAGATACAAAAAATAAGACAAAGAAACAGTTGCGAAACGGTCCCAACTCAGCATTCGCTAGCCGTAAAGCCAGCACTGGTCTTCCTTTGCAACCGCTTGGTGAAGAGACGGAAAGTGACACAGTGTTAGGCGATGGGCTTGCAACCTGTCACTAATTCGCTGGTAATTCGCAATTACAGAAAATCCTTAATTATTTCTCTATTCTGCTGCCCGCCATAATGCCATGATAGCATAGCATGACACTTTTTTTTCACGTTTCGGCATGGCCATCTAGAAAATACACATACCAACATTATAAAAGTTTAATCGAGTTGGTCACGACCTTTTATCCGAGCTTTTATACAACACCGGAGGTTGAACATCCGTTCGAAACAAGAAGTTTGACCGTTATTACGTCACGAATATATTCCATCTCTTTCCTCACAGTCGAAATGAAAAGTAGAGTGTCTAACTCGGGTGAAATTATCCATTTCCCCTCAAACTATCTCGGGTGAAATGGGTCACTTGGTTATCAATCTACTATTAAACTCGTTTAGCGATTTAACGAATGAATGCATTTTAAAATATTATGATAACACTGGTCAAAATCAAGATGGCATGATTATAATAATTAGAAAACAGCGACTCCATGGATTCTAGAACCACGATACGCCACCAAAAGTCCTAACCATAATAATTACATTTAATTTTCTACCATGCAGGCGAACGTCATGTACGAGACCACGTACTGCACCTCGTTCGGGGAGGCCGAGGAGTTCGACACGGGAGACTACGTGGTCGCCGTGGTCTACATCGTCCTCGTGTGGCTCAACATCCTCGGCAACGTGTACGACTTCTTCCTCTATCGGGGGAGCAAAGGTTTCGGTAAGTTTATTTTCATGTCTTACTCTGAAAGTAGGCCATTGTTTATCTTAGAAGCGGGTTGAAAGTGACATAATATCGCTCATTGAATACAAAACGGACACATTTCAAATTAATTAGCTCTTACATTAAAATTCGTATTAAAACAGCTTCTAATTTTAAAATGCAACACTAACTCATTTCGGATTGTGTCCGTTTTGTATTCAATGAACAATATGTTCACCTTAGGGAAGAAAAATAATTGCATGTTTTAATAAAGTACCAGGAGCGCAGCGGTAATTAGGAGGTGAGGTGCGTAACAATGGATCCAACAATCTACTATTAACGGCATTTTCTGGGGTAGGTGTGTACCACCTTCGACCTCGTCGTCAGTCAAACTATAAGGTGAGTCTGGGGTCATTGACGCAACACCATTATCGAAAAAAGTTATACCGTTCAAATTTACAGTTTCTTCGCCGAGGGGCTGAAGAATAAGTCGTAAGGAACCCTTATAATTTCGCCATGTCCGTCTGTCCGCGATTTTACTCAGAGGTTTTTGTGTGTACGGTCACAAGCGTTAATTTGAGACCTACTTATTTCGAAGAAAAATATTCTTGAAGTCGTCAATGTCATTAGAGATGTTAAGTCATTTGTAACTTTTAGAAAACTCAACCTTATTGTTGTAGAATGTCAGATTGACTATGGACCTAAGGTGGGTCCAAATTAAATGTCTGTACCTACCTACATGTTAACATAAAATTTTATGGGACCCTTTAGAAAGTATTGAACTTGAAAAGTGACGTTTTCGCCAGCAGGGTTGCGTATCTTTCCACCAGTACTTAGCACTGATATCCCATTAGGAGCCCTTCTCACGCGACAGCACGATAAGGTGACCTTGAATTCAATGATCGTTGATGCGACAGGATAAAGTCATAATTAAGAGTTTTATATAATTTGTTGATCTTTATAATGTGGGCTTCCATATCATGCAATCTTTACGCCAAGTTCTAGAACTGGAGTCAAACCTGGGACCGCTAGATTTGTAGGCAAGGTCACTAACAACTAGGCTACTTACTAGTTCAACTCATCGTCACCATTATGATCAAATGGGCCCGTATTATGCTCGCCTTTATCGCGGTGGATAAAGCATGCACTCGTGCAAGTCGTGCACTTACTCACCTACTACCTACTCACTGGTAAGAAAGTGACCGATGTTTTATCCAAAGTCCACGGTCCAATAATCGGCGCGATGATAATAACTGTGGTTTTTTTCTCAGCAAGCAAATTCCTGCTGTGCTTTTCGATGAAACGCAACTGGATTCGGTTGATCGCGCCGTCTGGTGAGGGACCGGACCCCAAACTGCAGAAACTGAAGGCCCTTAATGGGTTCAAGTAAGTACTTGAACGTGTGGAACCAACGGATGATCTGTTCGATTTGTTACTCTTAGCTTTAAAAAAAATTATATATATATATATATATATATATATTTTAGAATCCTGAGCACATTCCTGGTGATCCTGGCGCACTCCTCACTCATCACACTGATGGCTATCGACAACCCCCACTTCCAGGAAACTGTAAGTACACAAAACTCACGTCACGATGGTCTTGATATTTAATTAGTGTAAAGTGGGTAGGCATGAGGTACGGAGGTGAGGTACGATTAAGCTCATATAATCACCATTGCCCTGTCCCCCGCACACATGCATACCCCGGGTCTCAGTTAAGTTGTACGCCTATGGACAATGAGCCCCATCTGAAGTGACGTTTCTTTAGAACCGATATTGTGTTAGAGAAGAGTAAGCAGACGCTACATCTCTCTTAGGTACTAAAAAAAACCTTACGGACAGGTGCATTGATGCCTATGAACGTCACCAATAAGCTGTCGACGCAGGCTTACCAAATATAGTGAAAAACAAAATCATAAATAACAAGGCACTGAAATATGAAGAATCTGATTGCAGCAAGTGCCTAATCATTACAATAATAAGTCAGATATATCACAACTAAGTATAAAAGGACACTGACAATCTAAAAAGTAATTGCAATCTGTGTGACCTTGACCTTGAGATGTGTTCTTGAATTGTGTGCTTGAATTAGTGACCTTGAACTTGTGACATTATTCCAGACGTATTACCAGCCGATGTTCCAAATCATGTACAACGGAACGCTCATCGTGCAGACGTTCTTCGTCCTCTCCGGGTTCCTTCTGGCGTTTAACATGCTGGTGATGTCCGAGAAACGGCCACTACGAAGTTCTATGCTGTTTTTTGGCACCTTCCTGAGGTGGCTGAGGTAAGACTGGATTACTCACTAAAATAGCAACAAAACTTATAGCAGCAAGTAACTTAAGTGTTCGCATAATTGTATTCCGGTGTAAAGAAAATGCAACCGGTGAAACCACTAGAATAGAGGCTTGCCATTTTAGTCCTCAGGGTTGGCAGCCCATTTGCAGTCCTAGGATTGCAGTCTTAAGATTCTCTTACCATCATGTGGCCTGCGTGCTAGTTTACTGTGCAAAGATTTTACGCAGTAACGCGTCTAGCGATCTACCGCATAAGGTTTCGTCCAAAAAAGCGTATCGTCGTATTGCAATTCCGACTCAGCTCAAATTTTCTCAGAAATGTCTCGAGAAGATTTCCACTTTTGGGAATGTTCGGCAATTTGCACATTGCTCAGCTAGGTGATTCCAGGTGCTCTCAGTAATTTGTGTTGCTGTTTCCAGGTTAACGCCTACGTATGCAGCTGTGCTGGCATTTGTTTCGACCTGGCTGCGACACCTCAGCAGTGGACCGCTGTGGAAGGTAGGTCTGATGACAACGGCTAGTCTTTGAAGTGCGAAATATGTCCATTACTACATTTACGATTAATTCTGAAGTCGGTAATGCCAGCCCGTAAGATAACAATCATTTTTTATCCTTACTATTATTATAAATGGAAGCTATATTTGATTATTTTATATTACCACGAAATAGCAAAAAAACCGTTCTTTCTGTTCTGTAGATCACAGTACACCTTAATCGACAGTAAACAATGCAATTGAATGTGAAAATTTGATACAGAGATATATATTTACTCCGGAAACGGAAATTTCTTGCAAATTGAACAGGTTCAGTATCGTAAAGAATATAAAACTTGTACACATAAAACATAGTTAAATAGTTTACTCATTCATTAGGCATTAAGTTAGCCATTTGTACTTATTTTGTAAATTATGTAATAAACTTTTAATAAATAGATAAATAAATCTTTTTGTTGGTCCGTCCAGCCGGTGGTAGACATTGAGGTGGTGGACTGCCGTCGGGACTGGTGGCTTCACCTGCTCTACATCGACAACTACGTGGACAAGTCCCAGTGCATGCCGCAGACCTGGTCAGTATTGCTCATTCCAGACGGAAATAAGAAGGATGCTATAAGTAGGGTTAAGACTTTTGGTGGCTTCCGTGATTCTAGAATCTATGGACTCCCTAATAATTATTATATACATACAACCTTGATTTCAACCTTCAGGTTTGTCATATTTCAAAATTCATTAATTCTTGATATCGTTAAACTCGTGAATTTTGGTACGAAGCATATCTCCACTGCGAAAGTGTTAAAAGTTCAACCGTACTAAAAATGTATGTATTTAGTTTATTTTGAACATGACATGACAATATTGAAGGCCAAAATCAAAGGAAACGACTCCATGGATTCTAGAACCACGGTATGCCACCAAAATCCTTAGGCATAAGTTAGTTTAACGTGTGTATCTATGTATCTGTCTGTGACTGTAATTCAGACGAGGATTTAAAAAAAAGCTGATTCAATCATAGTGGTTCTCAGCTAGATTTGAAGGAAATCGGTTGGGTAGTTTCAGAGTTATGAGTTCTAACAGTAGAAGTAACCATAGTGGGGTTTTTACCCATCCACCTCACAAACAAGTGTCCAAATGAAAGATTCCTTACTGGAGTGGATTCCTTACTGAACAAGGATCTATTTAATCGTTGTTTTCCCTGTCTCCAGGTACTTATCCTGCGACATGCAGCTCAGCATCCTGGGCCTGATGATCTTCTGCCTCTTCCAGTCAGCCAGGGCCCGCAAGGTCGCCATTGCCGTCACCTTCGTCGTCGGTCTCCTCACCCCTGCTGTCCACACCTTCTTCCAGAACCTAAACCCTATTCTCATCGTGTCGCCAGAGTAAGCATTTCAGTGTTACGATGATATTATTACTAGGGAATTGGCAATATTGTATATCAAAAACCATTTTGGACAAAATGCATAGACGTTAGCCATTATGTGCCAGCACACTCGTCACCATTAAGACCCCAAGACATTTGCATTCTCAAGATTACAATCTTAAGACTGCAAATATTACAAAAAATATGTGATAACACCACTATTAGGAGCCGGGAGTCTTGAAAAAACTAGCCTACGCTTTTCTCAAAGGCCGTGTGCGATTCCTCTGGTGTTGCGGGTGTTTATGGGTCGCGGTGATCACTTACCAAGAGGTGAATTTATTCTCCATAATTCATAAACAATAATGTATGGAAAATTGTATAAGAAATGGTTCTACGTCTTGCAAAGGGTTTATGTCCCCTGATTTGATTGATGGAAATAACATAACTACATGCTTTTTTTCAGAGCTGCTCGCCGTTACTTTGTGGAGGATTTGACTTTCAACAATTTGTACAAACGAGGCCACACCAACATCGTGGGCTACGCTTTGGGTTTGGCGCTCGGCATGGCTCTATACAACCTCCTGGACAAGGGAGTCAACATGGACAAATACAAAGTATTATTTTAATTGATCCAATAAATATAATCAAGTCTACATACATACATACACAGAGCTACATTACCAACAACTCTAAAAAAAAATATGATAATTTTGTAACCACACTTTGCATAGTTAGGCTAAGATATTTACCATGTTAATCAGGTCTTTTTCATAGATAAAACCCCCGCTAGTGGCCTCTTCTTTCATCACTACATAGTATAAAACAAAGTCGCTTCCTATGTATGCTTAAATCTTAAAAACTACGCAACGGATTTTGATGCGATTTTTTTAAATAGATAGAGTGATTCAAGAGGAAGGTTTTTATGTATAATAAACTCTGTTTTATGTACGAGTGTTACAGAAAACTCAAATAAACCGAAGCGAAGCGAGGACGGGTCGCTAGTACCTTATATTTCTTAAATGGCTTGATCAGTTTTCATGAAATTTACTTTAGAACCGTTCCTATTACACTAGCCTTTTTTTAAACACGCGTTTTGTTACCTTGAAGCTACACCGATTCACAGACACGTAGACACAAATCCAAAGATACGAAAGACTTACTTATATTATCAGTTTAGCCATTCTTTTTTGTAGAGGGGAGGAGAAAGCATGGTTTAAAAACCCGATTGCCTATCTTGATATTCAGATACGTCTAAATGTGTCAATAACCATGTTTATATTTTTATTTCGGCATTTTTTAAATAATATGCTCGTACTTGTTTACATACAAATCAAAATATTACAAAAAGCCGACACTATTGCCTTATCCAGAAGAGTTCTAAATCAGCCACTAGGTCTCTTCGGACTAATCTTTATTATGCGCTTTAATTACTTTAAAATCTTATTCTTTTTCAAAGTATGCTTACAAAACTTATCACAAATAATTAATATAACAATTGAAGTGTGCACAGAAATGATAACCCACGAAAAGTGAAGCGTCCTGATAATTATGCTTATTATTTTCTGTTTCAGAAATACCGCGTCCACTTCTGGTGCTTTATCCCTGTTGGCTTTGCCATCCCCCTGCTCGGGATGCTGTTCTACACGGACGGTATTCAGGTAAACAATTACCTGTATATGCATGCATGTATTATCTGTACTGTACTTTGCTTGTACACATCAGCCTGGCTTCCATTGCCAGAAGCAGCGTGTCAGTGTTAAGGCAAAGACGCAATAAATTTAATCCTAAAATTACTAATATACAAGTTGTCACAAAGCGGTCACAAACTGTTGAAATGCAAATCTTATTTGTGTAAAAAAATTGTGTAGTTAATTATACACACACATAAACTCACGCCTTTATTCCCAGAGTGGGGTAGGCAGAGCTACAGAATTTCCAACAACTATTAAAACTTTTTGATAATTCTGTAACCACATTTTGCACACTGAGGCGAAGATGTTTACCAGTGTATTAGTGACAGGTTGCAAGCCCATCGCCTAACAGTACTACACGCCTTTATTACCTTAGGGCCACTTGCACGAAAAGTTTAACCCTGGGTTAAGACACTAACGCCCACTTGCGTGGACCAGAGTTAGCGTCTTAACCCGAGGTTAGGCGGCAAACCACGTACAAAAGTAGACGCTTAACTCTGGGTTAAGGGCTAAGTCTGGTCCGCGCAGGTCCGCCTAACTCGAGTTAAAATTACAGTTTTCGTATGAATCTGACGTCTGCTAACTCGAGTTAGTGTCTTAACCCAGGGTTAAACTTTTCGTGCAAGTGGCCCTTAGTCGGCTTTTACGACATCCACGGGAAGACTTGGAGTGGCACTATTCTAATCCGGCAACCACACGGGGGATATATTATAGTTAATTTTAATTCCTAACTTAACTATTAAAAAAACGCTAGCGCTTATACAACTTAAACTAGCGTTTGCCTTGAGTGTTATTGGTTATTTAGAATCTGTCTGTAGTACGGACGCTGACAACGAAGAATTTCGGACTTTGACCTTTATACCGTACAGCGCCGTATTTGCTATAGGGAAAAGGCGAGCGCGATTGCAATTATCAATTATCATTGTAACAGAGACAAGTAATGACAAGTCAACGTACAAAATTCTTCGTGTTTGGCGCCGATGCTTTATAAATACAAATATATCATTAATCTTGTCCGTGTATTAATTAAATAAATTTTCTATTTCCACAGGTCCCGTTTGCGGTGAACATAGTTTACTCGAGTGCAGTGAAGGCACTTTTCAGTGCATGTATGTGTGTGGGCATTGCTGGATGCATCCTGAAGGTCGATAGTAAGTGTCCACGATTGCTATACCGTTATTTTAACAAGTAGCGATTGCATTTAGAAGGATGCTTGAAATTAATTTACCAAAATCTATCAAATACCTGTCAAATCGCAGTAGATACTTACTCGTAACTTTATACTGAACGTCGTGCTGCGTGCCTACGTCCATATTATTTCAAAAATGAGCCCTAGCTTTCTCTTAAAAGCCGGCATCGTGCATTCGCATTCGCGCCTGGTGTTACACGCGGCGGTGATTACTTTTCAGCAGGTCAACCACTGGCTCTATCCCATTCCCATCACAATCACAAAAATAATTCAGTGGTTTATGATGAGAACTCAACTCATACAAAACTCCTGCTTATTCTTGTGTAGACGCTAATCTGAGATTACTTCCAGCGGTGGTCCGCGGAGCCCTACAATGGCGCGGCTGGGCGCCCCTAAGCCGGCTGTCTTACTGCGCGTATCTAGTTCACGTGTGTGTCATCCGCACCAGCACCGCGCACTACACCACGCTGCAGCACACCACACTCTACAAAATCGTAAGTCTGTGAATCATCAAGGTAGCATCCGACACACAAGGCAGCTGTGCTGCATCTTCGTGCAGCACGTGTACCTCACCAGCACCGCGCACTACACCACGCTCTACAGTCGTGAGTCTCGTCTGACAACCGGGTCTATAATTGACTCACATAAAATTCTTATTCCTATTTTTTGTTTTCCTACCGATTTGTATTTATAACAATCACTCTTCATATTTTTTTCCTCATACTTTTATGACGTTTATAAAGCATTTTTTTTAAGAAACTGTAATTTTTTTGAGAATTTTTATAAGTCTATCCTAACCTAACCTAACCTTATTACACGTAAGATATTTAAGAAATTGTGAAAAGTGGACGGCTTCATTAATATTGTCGTTATGAATTCAGATGATTATGAGTTCCGATCGTTAGTACTAAAAAACAATATGAAGAGTATGAAGAGTGATAATTATGATGTAAAATGGTACGAGAAACATTTTCGGACTTGAAAGTTATGTGAGTAGATACGCACCCCTGACAACCATCGGCTAGCGTCCAATACTCTAAGGAACAAGTGGAGGACTACATAGGCTTTATGAATAACATCATTGATCTAGGTAATACCAACATGGACAAACTAGACTCGCTGGCCGCGGGGCCGCCGCGTGCTCCGATGGCAGCGGCTGCACCGCGGCAAGGGGACACTCCAAGGGTCCGGTCTGTTCACGTTTGCAAGGACTTGTTGTTAAATAAATTATTCTAGTTATGGCTTTTGACGTAGAGACCTCGTCGTGTTGTTCTCATAGTTTTTTTTTTAATTTAAGGTTTATTGACCTTACATTTGTAATGATTTTATTTTTGGTAGTTTTAAGAATTTATTATTTATTACTTTATTACCTAACGTAACTTACTTTACATAATGTAACCTAGTTTTAAGTACTATTATGTTCTTATGATTGAAAAAATGACCTTCTGCTGGAGTTTCTTGCGGCGCTTCTTTTCCGCAATGATGTTCTTGTCCGAAGCGCTGGTAGACTCACCCTATATTACCGACGTGTAAAAGAGCCCCCATGTTGCCTATTTACTGAATAAATATTTTGAATTTTGAATTAAGCCGGCTGTGCTGCGTTTTCCTGCAGCACGTGTGCCGCTCCAGCACCAAGCCCTATACCACGCAATCGTGAAGAGGATTAAGTTCAAACTCATACATCTAG
>CAWYPN010000036.1:0-12112 GCA_963966035.1 Acleris laterana
TGCGAAGAAATTGCCTCATCGCCGTTGCTGCTAACATCGCGAAAAATCGCAGCCAGGCCGTTGGAATGGGGAATCACTTAATATGTCACTCATTAACTGTTCCACAACATAGGAGTATATTTCAGCAATTTTAAACCATTTTGAAAAAAATACGTATCCTAGAATTTGTTCAATTAACATAGACATCGAGAATTACCTGTCGCCTTCGGGGCCATAAGGAGGATAGACAGGCCTCGTAGCCTGGTAGGGCGACCCATACTCGTACCCGTAACCTGGCTGATAACCTGCAAATCAAGACAATTATCCGATTAACAGTTGCTTAGTTTTCAATATCCCCCGTTTGACTAGTATTCTATATCATGCTCCATGTATGAGATGTTAAAGTGTTATTATCCCATGCGGAAGATAACAAAGCTCGAAAGAAGTGTGATAATTATGAGCTAACATTGACAATAAAACTAGCAAAAGAAATAGACGGTAACAAGCCACAAGCTTTAATACTTTAATCCAAAACACATTCAGAGTGCAGTCGAAGCTAACTATGTAACAAACGAGACCAAGATAATCGTAACTTAGTTTATAACACCGCCATAGAATTAGGACACAGGTTCTGACAAACTATTTTCAAGAATATTCTAACTAATAGGAACTGAGATTGAATCATCTAATTGTTTGGTATGTGATTCTGATCATGTTGAATAGGTGCAAACTATATGTACGAACAAGTGTAATCCTGTTGAACGCATTCTACTAAATGGCACCTGTTATAAAGAGAGGAAGCGTCTGTTCGGAAAAGACGACGTTCACAGGTGAGTGTAATTAGGCGATTATTAAGCGCGTCAACCGCTCTCGTTGCCGAAATATGTATGAGAAGTGAGTGTAAAGTAGTGATTTAATCTGGTCCTCGGATATCGGGTGTTGTCCAGTGTTGTCGAGTGTCTCGTTACCTGGGGGTCTGCGCGGCCCCGGGGGCTCGTCGAAGGGGTTGGAGGCGGCGAGGTTGTCGCCCGCCGGCCCGCCGCCTACAACCACACGGCTCTTGTACACCACCACACAACCAACGGCTCAGAGGAAAACTACCACGCCCGATTATGAACTGCCAACTAGGCCCGGCCGATATAAACTTAGCTAACGATGCTAAAATACTTGCCAAACAATCATCATTACTTCGACATATAGTAGGTTTCCTCTGAAACGAGTTATAAGTTAGGATCAGAAGTGAGAAGCGATCACATGAGCCAAATGATTGGTTAGCTGTGATTATCTGCTTGTTATTAGAAATGGAGTTAGTTATAAAGTATTGCGTAAAAAAAGAAAACAAGCACCGTACGCTTCAAGTCGTGTTCTTTCGAGCGTCCGGTCTTATCTAAGACCTTGGTCGCGAAAAGAGGCGTCTATATAAACAGCTTTAAATGGTAATCCATATACAACTTTAAATCTATTTAAAATCAGTAGTAAGCTTCATTTATACTGCCAATAGATACTCTTTTCGTGACTTTCTAAAGAGCTTGAAAATTGCAAAATTCAGTGCGATCATGTCACAAGGTGCCGCTATCATCTATCGCATCATACACCCGAGCAATTTACGTGACAGAGTGAGTGATTGGATGAGACAATTACTAACTGGTAACTTCACAATTTAAATACCTAGTTTAAATTGACTCACATTGCCAGAATGTGCTAGTAGATAGTAACATAGCACCACTAACACAAAGTAACAAAGCATCGAGTTGACTTGTGCAAGTCCCATTATAATTCAAATCATTTATGCGCACGGCAGTTCGTGTGCATGAGTTGTAAATAATCAGCTTCGTATTTTATTGGAGCATTACCAATACTTAGACCGCAGGTAAACCAGCTCAGCACAGAGGGCGTTTGTCTACTAGTCGCTACATGCTGAGGATGACTGCAAATTTTCAGCAACCCTTTTAGACACCCTAAAAATTACTGAAACCCCTCCAGAACTGACTAGTACACAAACGTCCGCAGCGGGCGGCATATGACATAAGAGAAGCACTGATAGGACAGGTTAGCAGAACTTGCCTGCGATACTTTATCGGCCAGTACTTCCCTCCCCCTATTATGTACGAATAGAGACGCACTGAGTGACATGTAAGTAAACGCAGAACGTGCTAATTATTGTGTTGCGTGACGTTCGGGAGTGACCTACCTTGCGACTGGTTGGGTTGCGGCGGATACCCGCCATACTGCGCCGGGTAACCGTCCATAGGCGCCCCGGGCGCCGGCGCACCTCCGCCTGGGAATGATTCTTGAGAGTTCGAAGACCCTGCTGTAGTAATTAACAATTGTTATATTAATATGTTTGTAAATAAATAGAGATCTTTGTTTTGTGGCATGTCATTTATGTTCCTGTTATGATTTCGTTTATGTCAGGTTTAAAGAAGGCACATGAATAACATATAATGGTGAAAAGTATATCCAGTCAATACGACAGCACAGACTTGTTTGCTACTTCAGTGTTACACGCACAACCACAATCTCATCATCTGTCATACAGGGAATTCGGCAAATTAATATATTACAATTCATATTTTCAATTATATTACTATAAAATAAACCACGGACGTTTTTTAAAGAAAAAATATCAACCAGGTTTTGAAAACTGGCAGTCTATAGATTACCTAACAACTAAAAACACTGGTTACAGAACGTTTTTTCGAACAGCTTCATTAATTAGACAATTAATTGGTAAATTGGAAATGACAGTTGCTTTTAGGGTACGAATTTGATGAACAGTTGTTGTATGGACTGACCTGAGCTGGCGGCGCTGTTGGCCTTGCCGCTCTTCTTTTTGGTGGAGGCCTCGACCTGGTTGATGATGGGCTGCGGGTCGACGCCGCCGCGGTCGAAGTGGCACTCGTAGGCGAGCAGGTTCTTGGTGTAGTGCTTGCGCAGTGTGTACGCCGCCGACGAGGACGCGCCGATGCCGAGCAGCCCCGCGATGTCCTTCCACGTCTTGTTTTTCGTCACCTGGAATAGCGAACGTGCTAGTAGAGTAGTTACGAGCAGAAAGCTAATTACTTCCAGTCGTAAAAAGGCCGACGCCTGAACGACGAAACGAAATGGACCGACTTCAGGTAAATTTGTTGTAAACCAATACATACATGGACTCTCTTATAGTAAATCTAACTCAATAGCTTTAAAACCTTAATAATCTACTTCTTCACTGCTCGTCACATTTTCTAACGTTTAACTTTTTTTCACTTTCATTATTTAAAGGCAATACAGGCCAAGCTATTCAATAGGCGATCCGCGATAAAATTTGTCAATATTATTTACATCTAACAAAAACAATGATATATAAAATGAATTTTAGCTTAATCTTTATTCAACAACATTGATTTAGTATATACAAGATACACAATCCCGCACAAAACTTTATTATAAACTGTCCCAAATGACATTGATAGCTGCATTCAGATACATGCTAACATCGCTATTTTTTACCTTAAACATTCATGCAAAAAAAAACTCAATATATTAGCAGTCGAGTGTCAAATTTGCAAACTAGTGTTTTAAAATATTTAAAACTCTTTAGTGAAATCGCCATTATCGTACTATTTATGACAAAAGTGGACATCGAATGAATGGAGACGAATTTCTCTATTTATATTGTATTAGTTTTAACGAAATTACAAATTACAGAAAAAAACTTTTGACATGTTTTATAAATGCTGTCATTGTATTACACAACTTAAGCTATATATTAATGTAAAGCAAGGTTTAAAAACCCGTCCCGTCGATTGTTTTTATTCAAATTTTAACGTTTAGGTATCCTTTGTCACCTGGAATGGTGAAATGATTCTAACGATACCACACACATATAAATTGGCTCAGGTGTTCAAAGTTATGTTGGAATAAAGAATTATACATACATACATAAAACATTACACTTTACTCCAGACAAGACAAGATCTTATCCTATCATAACCAACCTTTTTTTTTTTTTTTTTTTTTTTTTGACCCGGGGGAAATGCCTTTGCATACCCGCCCTGACGGGGGCCAGGGCGGGTTATGTCCGACTTGAACGGACTAAAACCCCCGGGGCGTTGCGCCAATCGCTTCAGGAGGGGGCTACGGGATCGCTATAGCGCCAAAACGTAGCCCCCCAACATAACCAACCTAGCCTAACCGGTTACGTATCATAATATGTACATAAAGTTCAATATACATAATGGGTCATAATTCATAATGGTCATAATATTATAATGGTTTTTCTTTGAAACCCTGAACTTTTCAAGATTGTTATACAACAAACCTAACCTAACCTAATGGGTTCTATACAATGGGCTTTTAAAAATATTGAAAAGTTTACTTATTATGACCATTATGTAATATGACCCATTATGTATTTTGAACTTTATATATAGGTATTATGATGCGATCCCAACCTAACCTAATTTCCTTGAAATAAGTTTAATTTATTATATAATTGTACGAAAATGGGTCAAGCACACGACAGACGATTTATTTGCATTGAATAGTTGATCACCCCTATCTCGTGCTAATATTGCGACCCATTTTGCACGTCGTAGAGGATTTCGTGGAAAGCTTAAATTTAAAAATAAAACATATTAAAATTTAAAAAAGTAATAGCTACTCCATAATAATTTTGTTCCTTGGTAAGTCATAATTTGTGTGCACAAAATAAATTCCTAAAAATCATGAAAACATTATAATTTTAGCTAGAAACGTTTATAAATAAATATAACTTACGTAAAATAAGACATTCCATTCTTTTTATTTGTTTTTTTGTTATTATTTTTGCAGTTTTTCACCACACATTTTGTCATGATTGACAACTGCCACTGTCTGTGGTCGGAACAAGACTAATAGCAAAACTACTGCCCAAGTCGATTCGGCAGTAGTTTTGACTTGCCATTTTTTCGTGCTGATTGTGTATCTAGTACATACTAAATCAATGTTCAACAATAATACTTTACAGTGGTTTTCCTCATGACACAAAGCATAGGTATTGACCGAGCTTGGACGTTAAACTTCAGGATTATTTAGGGCGTGTTAACTTATATTTACAAAACATTCCTTAGATCCGAACTTTGCAATAGCACGCGTCTATATTAATCCAGGATTCTGTCTGCATCGACTAAAACACGAGGCGGGGTAAGCACACGGAACATAAAATTCTATGGTTTAGAGCAGTCAATAGGCTATAAGTCAGATTGTTAACGAGTAGAGAGCTCACCATGCCAGCGATTTTCTTATACACACATTTGCTGCCGGCAGCTGGCAATCGTATGCAAGTAATGGTCGGCTGCGCGAGTCACCGGCCGCGAACGCGAGTCAGCCGTCGGCGCAGCTAGCGCGACCGGCGGCGCCGCTGCCCGCGCGCGTCTGACGTCGGCAACATTGTTCGTTCGACCGGTCTTTGCGAACGCTCCAATGATAAAAATTTATTAACTATCGTTAAAACCCCGGCGAGTTTATGGCGCCTATTTCCATAAAGCCGGTACATGCGCTAACATAAATCCTGAACGGAGCCCATTAGACTTGGTTGCATCACGAGTGCAGCTCGCAGGTTTTACTGGCGGCTTTGAGTGATATATCCGAGCGCAAACGTTTACGTTCATAATTGAAAAGCAAATTTCATAATGAACTATCTTATTTTACACGACCGTAAAGAGGTCATATAACGGACGAAACAGTGATATTAACTTTCCAACTGTGAATGCCAATACATCCTGGGTATAAAACCGAATTACGTAAAATGAAAACATAACTTTCTAGTACCGATATCATAATTTATGTTTAATTTAGGTACAAAGGCCAAAGCCAAAACCAACCACTATCACTGTCTGTCTCTAAATTCCTATGGTAGAGCAAGGTATCTAAATAATATTGTCTTGCTTGCTTTACTTACAGGTAGTCGGTTGTCACTCAGTAAATACATATTTTGTAATAGTAGTCGACGTGCCAACTCAGCGTCATGAAACAAAATGCAAACCGTGGTAGCTGTCCCACCACGCTAGTAACGCGCTGAGGCTAACAAAGTAACGTAGTGCTGACCCCGCACAAGTGACTATTTTATCGCTAGCATAAAAACATCCGCCCCTTATTATAAGTCATGAAGAGTAAGGGACTTCCGCGTAATTCATAATTATTTATGAGTACTTGCAAAAGTGAGCTATCCATATAATTTTTATTGTCTGTTTAAAATCCCGCTACAAATCCTAGTACGCGAAGTTACACAATATTTTTTAGAATATTCTAGATATAACAAATCAGAATGTGCTAAATATTTCACTTCAATGGTACACTACTAATCTTACACGTGTCGATATTTGTTTTTGAATTAACGAGACAGTGTTTGTATGTTCAAGGTTCACAATAAACGGTATGCTAATACGTAAAGTCGGTCCATGAAAATGTTGAGCTCTATTCTGCCCTCTTACGGAGAAAAGGCAATTAATTCACAGAGGCATATTACACTCACCTAGGTTATAAATAAGGTTGGAAGTGCAATACAATTCATATAGTAGATGTACCTTTTTTCCTTGGGAGGGCAGTGTTATAGTTCACCATTAAATAATATTGCAACTATTCGCCAAAACATTGTTTTTATGTCATGTTATTTCAAATCTTTAACTAAATAATTGTTATATACATGTATATAACAATATTATGTATACATACATACATACCGTCACGCGTTCATCCCAGAGTGGGGTCGGCAAAGTTACAGAATTACCAACAACTTGTTATATACATATATTATAATGAAATGACCAGTTCATCATATCAGGCAGAATATGAATTAAAATAAATAATTTCAAAAACAGTTTTTAACCTTTCCATCATCGTCATCGGAAATTAGTGGCACTGACGCTAAACGTCGGCAAATTGTCGTCAAACTTCATTACTTCGTTGCTAGGCGTTCAAATGGTGAAAGAATTAGATAAATGATAATGACAAGGTGGTATTGTTGTGTGTGTTTGTGTATGTTACCTCGACGAAGCCGCCACGGTCGCGCACGAGCAGGTACAGCCGGTACAGGTCGAGCGGCTGCTTGGAGATGGTGGGGCAGGCGGCGATGGGCGTCCGCCGCTCCTCCATGAAGGCCAGCAGGCGCTCCACCCAGCCGCGCCGCTCGGGCGCGTCGTCCATCTCGTACAGCTTGCCCAGCGAGTCCGACTTCTGGCGCAAACGACCATCATACACCCCGCGCCCGCATGAGACACAGGCCCGCCCGGGGCGAGCTCTTGGCGAGCGAGAGCGACGAGCGCGTCGGCGATCAATTCACCACATTTTGATCCCCAGGCACTCAACAACGTGCGAAAGCGGAGATCGAGTATTTAGTGACGGGAAAAGGATCCGATTTTACAAATGAATCGTGTTTGAATTCTATAATTTGGTTCCTTCCCACAGCATAATTTAAATCTTCGCCAAGTACGTTGCTTGAAGCAGGGGTAAAAATATTGAGGTAAAAACTTGGAGCGTTTGACCAGACCATCAGTGTGTGACGAAAGATTTGATGTACAGGACGAATAAAACAAGTTAGTCAAATAATAACAGTAGGAAGATCTGTACAGGTTACAAGATACCTCGAAAGTTATCGTTAGATATTTTTCACTCCGCACATCGCATGTTTTCCCGCACACAAGTCTGATTGCAAATCTCTTCGTCATTCCTCGGTGAATCCGCCAGCGAGCTCGAAGCTGTTACGCCGCCCTTCAGAGCAAGGGTCTACGACCGTCTTCTTTCAAAGGCCGGAAAAGCCACATTTGGCGTTTTACACAAACCCGGACAAGGCACAAAACAAAGTTTTTCCGGACGGTTGATTAGCTGATAGTTTGTAGACCCTTGCGCTAGATTCATTCTTTACAGTTCCAAATCGCTTGTAAACGCGTTTTCTAGCAAGAGCTAAAAAGTTTAGGGCTAACCATATTTAAAAAAAAAATTGTTTCGAGATTTTTTCCTAAACTTTGCTAACGATGGAAAACGCGCTTTAAAGAAGAATGCTTTATAATAAGACAACTACTAAACAATCATAATTGTAATCCGACGATTGGGCGCTAAAAAGACTACCGTACAATGTATAAGACATTAATAATTACAATTTGATTGCTTAATAGCGTCTTCTTATACAAACCAATGATGAATGCTGAAAACCTGAGAGCCAAATGCACCAAGTCCAATTTTGACACGCGATTATACTGATGATTGCTAGAAACTTATAATTGTTTATGGAGTAGCGCAAACATTTAGCTCTCAGATATAGAATGAAGAAGACATAGCCACGTTGAACAAATACGATTAGTAGGTCTAACCAAGTAGCGTTCTATCAAGCCGAGAAAATAACAAATATAAATTAAAATAGAATTGAAGTGTAAACTATCAAGTTTGTTTTCTAGTCAAGTTTTCGATATTTTTAGGTTAGTTCGGTATAATAGAATACAATTTTTCTAGGCTGTTTGTCGATGATCAACGACAGTCTAGGTTGTTACTACACAATTATAACTGTGACTATTTAGGATGATCCTTGTGATACATCACACGAGCTATACTTTGATAACATGTTTTTTAAATTCGGCATTTAAGCAACCTTGTAGTTGTATTAAATTAAGTACGCCTCGCTTGAATATGCGGCGCTTGTTTATAGGTATATCAGGTAATATTTATCATCCCCGATCTAGCCAATTAAACCGTTGATTTTAGGTAAACGACATTCAGGTGTAATTAGAATGTTGCCTTTATTTAGAAAGTAGATGATTAATAGGGACCATTATTTGCATAAAACTATCTAAGATCATTCACAAAATTACTTTGAATAATTACTGTCATTTGATTGTAAAAACAAACAAATAATTCGAAATAACGGTTATGCTAGTGGCATCCAATCTTTAGTCCTTGCGCATGAGCACGATTGTCTTACTAAATTAGTTGTGTCAACTCCGTGAAACAAGGCTTTGCTATTCACGCGAACTCGGTAACGTATCTTATTAACACGTGCTTATACAGCTCGACAAATAATGTCCTTGTACCGAAAACAGTTTTTTTTTTTAAATTTAAATCGCTTCATTTTAACATTTAACATCTTGTATTGGGTGCAGGATTACTTTTAAAAGGTTCTTATCTCAAAATCCAAATTCTCCATAAACTATTTTGAATACGTTTGATTTCAGTTTTGCACGTAACTTTTGGACCTGATCCCGCTATCAGTACTGATATCTGGCACACCTACCTGATGTGCTGACTGATTATTATGGTGTCTGAACTATAAGTTGATCTGATAAAGAAGAGAAGTGGGTGGGAACAGGAGCCGCGCTTTAATTGTAGACTCGCCGAGTTTCAACTCGTTAACCCGAAGCGCGTCATGTAGACTTACGGTGGTACTGGTACATACGAATATTTGAATTTGGAACTTAAATTAGTGGTTCGGACTAAGATTGTGTGTTACATATATTATGTGTATGACATTACGTTCCACGGGTTAAATGAGACTAAGTAGGCAGCTAGTTGGTTGCGAGCACGGGTATAAAATAAGGTTATTAATGACCCCGCACAGATTGAAGAATGCATTCGCCATGGCTTCCGTAGCTTCGCGAGTTCACGATTCGGATTAGCCAATTAGTGAGTCTATAGATTTGATTTCACGTATTGGATGTCACTTATTAGTAAATAATCCTAACCACAATACAAGTTATAATCAATGTTACAACGTAGTTTTCATAAACAGCCGATAGTGAGTCAGTGCTGTCGTTCGCAACATTAAACAACAACGGTGGAAGTCCAGAGTGGTTTTCATTAAAAGTTTCATTGCACTGTTTTGGTTGTGATCAGATCAATGGGTGACTCATATACGTGATCAATATACGCGCCTACTCGTAAGAAAACGGTAAATTATTCATACTATATTCAAACAGTTTTAACCTATTGTATACTTAGACAATAACTTAGGACATACTTTGAATTAAAACTTTTTTGCACCTATTCATTATCTGGAGAAGCTGGAACATTGTATTTTTTAGCTTTCCACATACAATGGTTACAGCTCCCAACGTTTTATTTTTTGAATATCGATATTAAAATATTGTGATACTGATATAAGATATGAAATGTCACATCTAATATTATAAGGTATTTCAACATGGATGCCACTAACATTACCTTCAATCAAGATTTTAACACACAAAATAAAAACTTGTTACTTGAAATTCCTTTATCGGACTTGGAGAATAAAAGAATTTCCGGTGAAATAAATAAGTTGAACACAAACTACATTCAAAAATGAGTTCATCAAAAAGTTAAAAACTACACATAAAACATTGATAGGGCACAAAAGAAATTGAACAACAAGACAGATGCAATATTGATAAATAAACCACCTAGCTACACAGAAAAACTACGTCTTAAAGCAAATAGCGATATCATTCAATGAGATTTGTATTTTCAAAACATTAAGTATTGTTTTTACGAAGTAAATTGTAAGCCAATTATAGTGGCAGCAAAATTTTCCTAAGTTAAAAGCCAAAATGCCAACACCAGAAAGAAAAGAACAGAACAGTAAGCAATATTGACACGTTGAAAACAGTTCCAAACGCATAATCATGCATTTTCAGTGTCAATGAAACTTCGTAGTTAGTTGATATGCTCAAGGTCGCAGAGATAAGCGCCACGAGGGAACGCTCGCGCTCGTTTGAGAAGTCGAGTCTACCATGCAGTTGCTAACACAAGCTAGTTACGTTACGAGTGCTATAACTTGCGTACTACACATGCTTAATGATCTTTGACTTGATATAAACCTTTGATCTGTAGGACTCCGGCTGTATGTGACTGTTAAACACCTGAAATATATTAATGATTGCAATATTTTGCTTTTGTCTAAATAAATGTCTGTTTAAGAAGATTTTAAAGTTTCATTTGAGTTTATCTGGGGCTGTGTACAGTAAAAAGCTGTAAAATAATAAACTGGCACCGCAAACATGTCAAACAGAAACACCAAACTGCACAAGTACACCATGACGTACGGAAGATAAATTATGACAAACAAGACGCTGTTTTTCACGCGCGGACCATACAAATGCTTGTAGTTTGGCTATGTTATTTTAGGCTCAATACACAAGAGTGAGGCTCTCCTAAAGAATGGCTGGTGTCAGTTAAAATACACCTAAAAACTTTGAACTATTACAATTTCCCATTTAATTTTAGGTAAGTGAAATTAATACGAGCGTTTTCGCAAAGGCCCGTTTACCACATCAGAATTTTTCAAGTAACAAATAAAACAGAACGCATTTAAGCATCATACATTTTCCACAGAGCATTCATTATTTGATAGCCTCTACAAACATAACCAAACGTCGAGTAGCTTTAGGGGCTCATAGAGGGTATGTTTATCCGGAATATATCGGGAGCAGGTTTGGTCTCGGGCGGGCGCTACTCACGGGACTAGAGGGCGGGCGCGGCCAGGAGGAGGGCGAGGCGTCGTAGTCGTCGTGCGCCGAGGAGTGCGAGCCGGCGCCGGGCGAGGGCGACGGCGCGGCGCTGCCCGGCCCGAACTCCTTGCGGCCCTTCGGCGTGCCGCACGGCTCCTCGCCGGACGCTGGAAAACAACGTCAAAACCTCATAATACAATACAATAGCGCAACTTTCAACTTGCAAATATTACCCGTAATTATTCCAATCCATTCCTAATAAAATCCATACACAAAAGTAACATCTAGCTTTTGTTTGAGCCTCCTAATATGACCTAACTAGACGGATACCAAAATAAATTCCCAAAGTTTTACAGTGGCATGCAAGATATTAAAAAAAAAGTTCGTGAATAGTTATTTCTGATAAACTTAATAGTCTCGACACATAATATAGGTACGACTTCGATAAGCAACCTTAAAAAGGCCTGCCAAGACAAAACCTGGTTCTGTATTTCTTCGCCAACATATCGCTTATGCCTTGAGCAACTACTTACTAAACAACTCGTCAGCCAGAAGGTAGATTAATTGGTTTTCTAAATGTATGTATCCAATCATCCCACGTTAACTTTAGCTAAGCCAAAAGATAGAGTCTAGCTCTGTCCAGTTCTGCACTTGCTTCATGTAACTGTTTGATTTAACTAGTTAAGTAACCTTTCTTGAAT
>CAWYPN010000037.1:0-41000 GCA_963966035.1 Acleris laterana
TTAGGTTCCCCCCCGAATGTGCTGCCACCTTGCCGTGGTGGGGGGGCTTGCGTGGCTCAATGATCCCCGACGCTATACCGGATAGGGCTTCCCATACCGGGAAGTGTCGGGGTGAGGGTCCAGACAAAGAGCGGCACACCGAACCAGTGGCGGGATATCCACTTTAAAGGGCCAGCGCAGGCCCGGGGAACTAAATACTCTCCAAAAGTGCGCACATGAGGGTAGTGAGCGGCGGTTTGCTTCGGCTTCCGTCGGTCAACTCGCAATCCGGACCCGTAGGCGTCCGGGGCGAGGGCCGTTTCGTAGGGCCGCGAGGAGACAACCTCTTTAAAAAACCAATTATGGCCTTTGGTGCAGGGCGTTAAACGCAGCCGACGAATGATGATGTCAGGTAGTTCCAAAAACAAACTACCCCAGGAGGGTACCCTAACGGGAGAATCCCTCCCCGTGTCTAAGGACACGGGCCGCTCCACGTATTCTGGGGGGAGCACGAACTACTTCGTAGGCCAGCACTCAAGTGCTGGTCTTCGTGAACACAACCTAAGCGACACAATGGACACCGATGCCGAGAATGAGCACATGCTCGAGATGGCGAGGATCAAGGACAGGGATCTGTTGGAAGAGATGAGGTATGAGGCAGGACTCTCGGACTCGTCTCTTCCATCAGTGCATATCTCTGTACCTGTGAAGAGACCACACACCAGAGAAGACGAAGTTTTGGCCGGGCCGGCTATAAAGCCGAAAATCAACACCGCCCGGAGAGGAAAGAGCCGTGGATCTACAGGCAAGACCGTCCTGAGATTCCACGAGCCCCGGGACTCTGAGGCGGATTCGGACGCGGTCGTTACGTACCGCGATCCTTCGCCGCTTCAAAGCCGCGGGAGGAAGACTCCGCATTGTGCGGGATTAGCTGCGGCAAGGGCCAGGCTCCATGAACCAGACCCTTACCAGTTCGTGGACGAGGCGGACACTGCCGCAGCACACCGGAAAGACTTCCCTGAGCTGCGTCCCAAAACGGGGACCGAGCGGAAAGGGACTGGAGTAAAGAAGGGAGATAAGGTGCGACCGCGGTCGCTATCACCTACCTCCTCCTCGCGCCGGGTAGCCCAAGCAGAGCTATTGCTCTTCTCAGACCCGATCGAGGCTACCCGAGAGGCCGCGAGAGACATCCTGGAGGGGGCCCGGAGATCAGGCAATCTCAAAGGAGATGTATGGGGCCTGATGAACCGGGCCTGTAAAACGATTATCCAATCAATGGACGAAGTGGAGGCCGCCAAGACGGAGAGTGAGGAGATCCGCATCCTCAAAGCGGACAACAAGAGGATGCGGGAGCAACTCGCTCACTGCTTGGCGGAGTTGAAGGCGCTGCGTACCGCGTTCTCGGAGCGTGAGACTCCGGTGCCTCCCGCTCCCCCACCGCAGCAATTTGCTGCCACGGACCTGGCGGAAGCTATGGAGGAGCTGAAGCGCGACCTGTTCGTCTCCCTGGGGGGCATGATCAATGCCCGCCTTGAGGAGGTGAACAGGCGGTTACCACCTGAGCCGATTCTCCGACCCCCATTGGCGGCTGATAGGAGGGTTGGAGGGCCAACAATGCCGGCCCCTCCCAAAGCGAGAACGGCTTCGCCAGCCCCTAGGGCGAGGAACACCCAAGACGAGAATGGAGCAAGACTGGGGGACGGGAGGCCACAAAAGGTCAAGGCCACAAAGGTCAAAAAGGTGGCTCCCGCTCACCAAACCCCAGTCCCGGCCCCGCGAGCTGCTCCAAGAGCCGCTGACACTGCCAAAAGAGGACCAGGCCCCTCGACCCAGACGCCGCATCCGCCCAACGAAACCTGGGTGGAGGTTGTTAGGAGGAAGGGCGAAGGGAAGGGCAAGGCGAAGGCCCAGCCCAACCCCTCGACGAAAACGCCCCAAGCGCCTCCCAAGAGGAAGAAGAGAGTGGCAAAGGTGAAGCCACTGGTCCTTCCACGGACGGCGGCGGTGATGGTCTCCTTGAAGAAGGAGGCTGCCACCACCACCACGCTGCAGGCCACCATGGCCAGGGCAATTAACGCCCTGAGCTTGGAGGAGGTAGGCCTGCAACACGTCAAGGTGAGGTCCTCGATGACGGGGGCCCGCATAATTGAGGTCCCCGGAGAGGACCAAGAGGACAAGGCCGACCAGCTCGCGGCCAAGCTGAAGGACGTTGTCGGCGATGTGGCGGACATCAGCCGCGCCATTAAGAAGGTCGGGCTCCAGATCGCTGGCCTCGACGAGTCGGCGACGAAGGAGTCCGTGGCGCTGGCCGTCGCCAATGCGGGAACCTGCGACCAGGCCCAAATCAGGGTTGGGGTCATTCGCCCCCTGTACGACGGCACTGGATCTGTTTTGATCCAGTGCCCAGTGCGGGTGGCCAAAGCCCTTGTGGAAAAGGGGCGCATTCAGGTTGGTTGGGCGTCTGCCAGGATCATTAGGATCGGACCAACACCCATGAGATGCTTCAAATGTATGGGTGTTGGTCACACGAGGGAGACGTGCCCCTCCTGCATTGATCGGTCGAAGACCTGCCACCGATGCAGCAGGGAGGGGCACATGGCGAAGGAGTGCTGGTCAGAGAAAGCATGGTGCGTGGTGTGCGCCCATGCCAAACTCCCAGCTGACCACTCCATGGGGGGAGGTAGTTGTTTCCCCCCAGAAACCAGAGGCAAGGACCTGAGGACGCGACCCCCCCGTCGTCCCCAGCCTGTTCCCCGCACAGAGGAAGCCGCCGGCCGGCTTGAAGAGGACAACCGCATGGACCACTAAATGTCAGCACACCAACATTTAGAGGTCCTGCAGGTGAACGCCAACCACTCCGCCAGAGCTCAGGATCTGCTCATGCAGACCATGGCGGAGTGGACAATTGGCGTGGCGGTTGTCTCCGAGCCCTATTTCGTCCCCGCCCTACCTAATTGGGTAGGGGCGTCTGACCGAATGGTGGCTATCGTGGTGCCGGCGGTTGGGGACTTCCCTCCACTGTCGAAGATCGAGGTCGGCTCGGGGTTTGCGGCGGCCGAGTGGGGGAGTGACACAGTACTGGTGGCAGTATACTTCTCCCCCAATAGGCCGCTGCATGCTTTTGAGCAATTTCTGGGGGTTCTGGGAGGGGTAGTCAGGAGGGCTGCCCCAAAACAGGTGATGGTCCTGGGGGACCTCAATGCCAAGAGCTCGGCATGGGGTTCCCCAATCACGGACCCGCGTGGGGCGGTTCTCACGGATTGGGCGGTGGCAACAGGACTGCAGGTCCTGAACCAGGGCGGCATAAACACATGCGTGCGGCGGCAGGGGGGTTCGGTCGTGGACGTGACGTTTGCGACCACTGCCATAGCCGCGCGCGTGGAAGACTGGCGCGTCCTGGAAGACGTGGAGACCCTGTCCGATCACCTTTATATTAGGATGAGGGTCTCCACAGGAGGGATCCAGCCACCGCCCATTCCCGGGGGGAGGGCAAGCAGGGGAAGAGGAGGCTTCCCAAAATGGTCCCTGCCCCTCTTGGACAGGGCCATGGCGGACGAGGCGGCGATGGTGGAGGCTTGGTGCACTGCTCCACCCGCCGCCCTCGGTGTCGAGGAAAGGGCGACCCGGTTCCGCATCGCACTGCAGGGGGTGTGCGATGCGGCTATGCCCCGGTCGAGGCGCCTTTTTGCCCGCAAGAGGGTGTACTGGTGGTCCGCGGAGATTGCGGCCCTGCGGATCACCAGCAACAGTGCCCGCCACGCCTACCAGCACTGTAGGCGCAGGCGGCACACACCGCAAGAGGAAGAGGGGCTGCACAGGGCCCTCAAGGCGGCTAAGAGGGCCCTCAATATTGCCATCGCGAAGGCCAAGGACGAGGGACACGTCTCGTTCTTGGCCACTCTGGATAGGGACCCATGGGGGCGACCATACAGGGTGGTGCGAAACAAGATGCGCACCGCCCCCCCCATGGACTCCCTTGAGCCCGCCCTACTGGAGAGAGTCATCGAGGGGCTTTTCCCTGAAGCCCCTTCGATCGTGCCGCCATCGATGGCTGAGCCCGTGGAGGAGCCGGAGGCTGAACTCGTCATCGTACCGACGATCAGCGATGACGAGTTCGAGAGGGTGGTGGACCGACTCAAGGGTTGTAAAAAGGCACCAGGGCCGGATGGCGTTCCGGGTCGCGTCCTCCACCTAGTCTTAAAACACCTCGGGAGCCGCCTCAGGCAGATCATGGATGACTGCCTGAGGGAGGGAAGGTTCCCGAGGGTCTGGAAGGAGGGGAGGCTGTGCCTCCTCCAAAAAGAGGGTCGACCCCCCGATTGCCCGTCCGCATACCGCCCCATCGTGCTGCTGGATGAGGCCGGGAAAATGTACGAACGAGTCCTGGCCTCCCGAATCCTGCAGCACCTGGAGACCACCGGCCCGAACGTCTCGGACAAGCAGTTCGGGTTCCGAGAGGGGCGGTCCACGCTCGACGCGTTAAAGTCCTTAAGGGATTTCTGCGAAGACGCGTCGGGCAGGGGAGAGGGTGTCGTGGCGGTGTCTCTAGACATCGCGAACGCTTTCGGCACCCTCCCCTACGAGGTGATCAGCGAGGCACTTCGGTATCATAAAGTGCCTCAATACCTACGGCGGGTCATAGAGCACTACCTTACCGAGAGGGTAGTGCTCTATGAGGGCAAGGAGGGTCGACGGGGAGAAAGGAGGATGGCCTGCGGCGTGCCCCAGGGTTCCGTACTCGGTCCACTTCTTTGGAACCTGGGGTACGACTGGGCCATACGGGGGGAACTGCTTCCGCGCACACTCACCATCTGTTACGCGGACGACACGATGGTGGCTGCGTGCGGAAGCAACCTGAGGGAGACCTCCAGGAGGGCGGAGGTGGCGGCCGAGCTGGCGATTGATCGCATTGAACGGCTCGGCCTCAAGGTGGCCCTCCCGAAGACCGAGGGCATAGTCTTCGGGGGACGAGGGTGGCGGCTGCCGGCGGGCGCGGCGCTCACCGTCTGGGGGGAAGCGGTCCAGATAAAGCCCCATCTTAAGTATCTGGGGCTCGTACTGGACCGCAAGTGGAACTTCAAGGAGCACTTTGAGAGACTTGCTCCCCGAATAGTGGGCGCCGCCTCGGCGCTGGGCCGGCTTTTGCCCAATGTGGGTGGGCCAGGCTCCTTATGCCGCCGTTTATATGCCGGCGTGACCAGGAGCATGGCCCTCTATGGGGCCCCAATCTGGGCGGACAAGCTGTCCACCCACAACAGAGCCCTCCTACGGAGGCCACAGAGAGTAGTGGCCCTCAGGATGGTGAGGGCCTACGTAACTGTGGCCCATGCGGCGGCCTGCCTCCTCGCCTGCACCCCGCCCTGGGACCTGGACGCAGAGGTGCAGGCGGAAACCTACAGGGTTAGGTCTAGGGCCCGGGCGAGAGGAGAACGCCCGGACCCTGAGGAGGTAGAGGAGACGCGCCGAATGACGGAGCGCCGACTGCGGGAGCGATGGAAAGCCGACCTGGAGGACTCCCATTACGGTATCCGTACCATTGGGGCGATCCTCCCGTCGGTGGACCTATGGTTGGAGAGGGCAGGCGGCGCTACGTCGTTCAGGCTTGTGCAGGTGATGACCGGACATGGGTGTTTTGGCCATTACCTGCACAAAATAGGCAGAGAGCCTACCCCGGAGTGCCATGAGTGCGGCGAGCCCGACGACACAGCTCAGCACACCTTCGAGGTGTGCAGTCGTTGGAGCTCAGAACGCGATGCCATGGCACTCACCATACAGCGGGAGGACCTCTCGCTCTACAGCATTGTGGGGGCAATGCTCTGCAGCGAGAGGTCTTGGGAGGCAGTGGCCTCCTTTTGCGAAACGATTATATCGCAGAAGGAGGCCGCGGAGCGGGAGCGCGAGGATTCTCCTCTTGCGCACCCGCTCCGGCGCAGACGGCAGGGGTTGAGGCGGCGGCGGTTTGCCACCCAACTTAACCCCTAGTGGCTGCAGGCAGGGGGTGGGAGCCCCCCGCCTGCTGTTCAAAAGCCACTAAGCGGTCTGGGAGGGGGACCGCGCGTGCTCGGCCCCTCTCCCCTTTGGTGCGGGAAGCCCAAGCAGAGGCTAGGGCAGCCGGTAGACGTCGTGGGCATGCAATTGCGGGATCCACGGCGTCGAACCTAACTGGCATGAGGGTACGCCAGGGTGTTTTTAGTGGGTACACTCCCCTACTCCTTCTCACTCGGAGAAGGGAAGGGGACGTGAGTCCCACATACCCCCCCGTCACTCCCATGGCGGGGGGCATGCGTAACGCATTTTCACCCTGTAAAAAAAAAAAAAAAAAAAAAAAAAAAAAAAAAAAAAAAAAAAAAAAAAAAAAAAAAAAAAAAAAGGTTAGGTTAGGTTAGGTTAGGTTAGGTTAGGTTAGGTTAGGTTAGGTTAGGTTAGGTTAGGTTAGGTTAGGTTAGGTTAGGTTAGGTTAGGTTAGGTTAGGTCCACGTTGGCTTTCCCCCCCGAATGTGCTGCCACCTTGCCGTGGTGGGGGGGCTTGCGTGGCTCAATGATCCTCGACGCTATACCGGATAGGGCTACCCATACCGGGAAGGGTCGGGGTGAGGGTCCAGACTAAGAGCGGCACACCGAACCAGTGGCGGGATACCCACTTCCAAGGGCCAGCGCAGGCCCGGGGAATTAAATGCTCCCCAAAAGAGCGCGTTTGCGGAGGAAGTTGCTCCCGGCTACTCTCTTTAGAGAGTAGTTAGTGGAGTGCAACTGCGCCCTCTGTTTTTGCAGAGGGCGCCCTGAGGGAGACCCTTGTGGGTATTGAGCGGCGGTTTGCTTCGGCTTCCGTCGGTCAAATCGCAATCCGGACCCGTAGGCGTCCGGGGCGATGGCCGTCGTGTAGGGCCGCGAGGAGACAACCTCTATAAAAAATCCAAACACGGCCTTTGGTGCAGGGCCTAAAACGCAGCCAACGATGATGATGCAGTGTGACTCCGAAAACAAACTACCCCAGGAGGGTACCCTAACGGGAGAATCCCTCCCCGTGTCTAAGGACACGGGCTGCCCCTTGTATTCTGGGGGGGGCAAGAGCCACATCGTAGGTCAGCGCAACGCTGACCTTCGTGAACACAACCCAAGCAATCCAATCACTGACACTGATACTGACGCAGAGCACATGCTGGAGATGGCGAGGCTGAAGGACCGGGAACGATGGATGGAGGAGATGACGTCGGAGGCAGGTGATGTCTCCGACTCGTCTCTTCCATCGGTGCATCTAACCGGACCCGTTAAGAGGCCACATGCCGATGAGGACGAGGTGCTGGCCGGACCGGCTGTTAAGCCGAAGATAAACACGGCGAGGAGAGGGAAGAGCCGTGCGGGTAAGACCGTCCTGCGGTTCCCCGAGTCCCGGGACTTTGCGGCGGAAGCGGACGCGGTCGTCAATTACCGCGTCAACCGTGACACGTCGCCGCCTCAAAGTCGTGGAAGAAAGGCCACCAAAGGGGGCAAAGGGAGAAGGAGCTTGTCGGCCCCACGGGACCGCAGCCCCGTGATGCATGCCGACGATGAGGGGTACGTCGGGGTCGTCCGGGACGCCGCACTTCAGGTAATGGCTGAGGCCAAAAAGTGCGGCAACCTGAAGGGGGATGTCTGGGGCCGCATGAATCAGGCGTGCAACGACATCCTGGCGGCCGCAGACGTCCTCGATGGGAAAGGTGGAGGTGAGGAGGTGGAACTGAGGGCCTTGCGCGCGGACAACAAGCGCATGAGAGAAGAGCTCTCCCTCATGCGCAAGGAGCTCAAGGCCCTGAGGACCGCCTTCTCGGAGCGGAGGCGACAGCCCTCACCGGGTCCTGCCACCGAAGACGGCCTGCCACGTCTTCTGGGGCAGGCCATGTTGGAGCTTCGGGAGGACCTCAAGAAGGACCTCTTACTATCCATCGGGGAGATGGTTAATATCCGGATTGGGGAAGTCCGGGCCCTTCTCCCCGCTGGTCCGATTCTCCGCCCCCCTCTGGCGGCGGATCGGAAGAGAAGCGAGGCTCCTCCCAGGTTGCCTCCCTCCACCGTGACGGCTCCTCCCGCCAGGGCGGCTCTCCCGGCCAGAGCAGCTCCACGCGCCAAGCCGGCTCCTGCCGCACAAAAGGCCCCCCCGACTAGGGCAGCACCTGCCACCAAGCCGGCGCGCCCCAAAGTGGCAAGGCCGCTGGCTGCTCCCCGTCCCCCTCCCCCTCCTATCCGTGAGTTCGCCCCGGCAGTGGAGGCAGTGCAGGAGGCACTGCCTCCAAGGCAGATGTCTTGGTCGGACGTGGTGAAGAGGGGGAAGAAGAAGAAGAAGAAGGCAGCCCCCCCACCAAAGGTGCCTAAGCGCAACAGGCCCGCTCCGGGCCCGAGGAGACTGCCGGCTCCCTCGACGGCTGCCGTCGTGGTAGCCATAAAGGAGGGCAGCGAGGCCACCTACGCCAGCGTCATGGCTAAGGCCATGAAGTCCTTCGCACTGGCGGAGGTTGGCCTCGAGCATGTGCGGGTCCGCAAGACGCAGACCGGGGCCCGCCTTATAGAGGTCCCGGGCGTCAAAAGTCTTGAGGCGGCGGACGCACTATGCGCCAAAATTGACGGGTTGGTTGGCGATGTGGCCAACGTATACCGACCCGTCAAAATGGCGGAAATCCGGGTGGGTGGTCTCGATGAGACCATCACCCCGGAGGACATCGCAGCGGCAATCGGGGCCAAGACTGGGTGCTCCCCCACCCAAGTCAAGGTTGGTGCGATACGGTCCCGCTACGACGGATCCGGCGTGGCCATCGTGAAGTGCCCAGTCACTGTGGCCAACACGCTGGCGGCGACAAAACGACTACTGGTGGGGTGGTCGTCCGCCAGCGTGACTGCGTTGGAGCAGAGGCCCATGAGGTGTTTCCGATGCCAAGGCATCGGACACAGCGGGGCCCTCTGCCCGTCGAGTGTGGACCGTTCCACGTGGTGCCACCGGTGCAGTGGGCCGGACCACTGGAGGGCCTCCTGCCTGGCCGCGCCGCACTGCGACGTCTGCCTTAAAGCGCGACGTCCGGCGGACCACGTGATGGGGGGATGGAGGTGTGCACCGCCACACACCAGGGGCAAGGCTGCCCAATCAACCTCCCCTCCCACAAGGCGTGCCGCCGATGCGGCTGTGCAGGAGGAAAGCCGGATGGACCTCTGAATGCCAGCACACCAGCATTTAGAGGTCCTTCAGGCGAACGCCAACCACTCCGCCCGCGCCCAAGACCTGCTCATGCAGGTCATGGCGGAGTGGAACATTGGCGTCTTGGTGGTGGCTGAGCCGTACTTCGTCCCCCCCCAGCCCAACTGGGTCGGGGCGACGGATGGCTCGGTCGCCATCGTGGTGCCGGCGATGGGTGACCTTCCCCCCCTATCGGGAATGGCCCGGGGGTCGGGCTTCGCAGTGGCCAAGTGGGGAGACACTGTCCTAGTGGCAGTGTACTTCTCCCCGAATAGGCTGCTGCGGGAGTTCGAGACCTTCCTGGTGGGGCTGGGAAGAGTCGTCGGAGGGGCGGCGCCGGCACCGGTGGTGGTGATGGGGGATCTCAACGCCAAGAGCGCGGCGTGGGGTTCCCCCATCACGGACCCGAGAGGGGTGGCCCTCGAGGACTGGGTGGCGGCGATGGGGCTTGAGGTGCTGAACCGGGGCGACGCCAACACGTGTGTGCGGCGGAATGGGGGGTCGATCGTGGACGTATCGTTCGCGACCCCCAGCATCGCCGCACGGATTACGGACTGGCGCGTCCTGGAGGAGATGGAGACCCTCTCCGACCATGTTTACATACGGATGAGGGTCAGCACCTCGCCGGGAGTGGCGCCGCCCCACCCGAGAGGGCGGAGGGGAAGAGGAGGAGGAGGGGCTTTCCCAAGGTGGACCCTGGCCCGCCTCGACCGGGGAATGGTGGAGGAGGCGGCCATGGTGGAGGCGTGGTGTGCGCCCCCACCGGTCACCTTGGGAGTGGAGGAGCGGGCAGCCCGGTTTCGCGTCGCGCTAACGTCGGTGTGCGACGCGGCCATGCCCCGGGCCCGTAGGCTGCCCGCTAAGAGGCAGGTATACTGGTGGTCGCAGGAGATTGCGGCCCTGCGAGCCGCCAGTGATGCCGCCCGCCGTGCCTACACCCGTTGCAGGCGGCGGCGACACCTGCCGGATGAGGAAGAGCATCTTCACAGAGAGCTGAAGGTGGCAAAGGAGGCGCTCTCTGTGGAGATAGCTCGCAGGAAGGACGAGGCGCGTGAGGAGTTCCTGGCGACGCTGGACAGGGATCCGTGGGGGCGGCCATACCGAATCGTGCGCAACAAGATGCGTTGCGCACCCCCCCTGGATGCTCTGGAGCCGGAACTCCTCACGCAGATTGTGGAGGATCTCTTCCCCGCCGCGTCGGCTTTCCAGCCGCCCGGCATAGTGGGCCCCACGGTTGAGGAGGAAGGTCAAGATGATCCTCCTCCCGTGACGGTTGACGAAATGGAGAGTGTCGTCGACCGTCTCCGGTCCTGCAAAAAAGCGCCGGGACCGGACGGGGTACCGGGGAGAGTCCTCCACATTGCGGCGGAGCACCTCGGGGACCGCTTGCGGACCCTCTTTGATGATTGCATCAGGGAGGGGCGCTTCCCGAGGTGCTGGAAGGAGGGGCGCCTCGTCCTTCTTCGGAAGGAGGGGAGGCCGATAGATACCCCTGCCGGTCACCGCCCCATCGTCCTCCTAGATGAGACGGGCAAGATGCTAGAACGCATTTTGTCCCGTCGCATCGTCCAACATCTGGAGGGCGCGGGGCCGAACATCTCGGACCGGCAGTACGGGTTCCGTGAAGGGCGGTCCACCATGGACGCGCTTTCGTCCCTCCGGAACTTCTGTGGGCACGCGGAGGAGAAGGGTGAGGGGGTCGTGGCGGTGTCGTTAGATATCGCCAACGCATTTGGCTCCCTACCCTTCCCGGTCATCAGAGAGGCCCTCCGCTACCACAGGGTGCCCGGGTATCTGCGGCGGATTGTGGAGCACTACCTTACCGACAGGGTAGTGCTCTACGATCGTGGGGGTCTGCGGGTCGCTCACCCGATGTCGTGCGGTGTTCCCCAGGGGTCCGTGTTAGGACCCCTGCTATGGAACATCGGCTACGACTGGGCGATCCGCGGAGCGCTCCTTCCCGGCATGGCCACCATTTGTTATGCCGACGATACTATGGTGGCCGTGCGGGGACGTGAGCTGGAGGAGGCCCTCCGGAGGGCGGCGTTGGCGGCAGACCTGGTTGTCGGCCGCATCCGACAACTGGGTCTGGAGGTGTCCCTCCCGAAGACGGACGCTATTGTCTTCGGGAGGAGGGGATGGCGTCCCCGTATTGGGACGACCATCCCTGTAGCGGGGGAGGCGGTCCAGGTGAAGGCCAACATCAAATACCTTGGCCTCACTCTGGACCGAAAGTGGGATTTCGGGGAGCATTTCCGCCAACTTGCTCCCCGAGTGGTAGGCGCCGCGTCGGCCCTGGGTCGCATGCTGCCAAACGTGGGGGGGCCTAAAGCGCCATGCCGACGCCTGTTCGCAGGCGTTGTGCGTAGCATGGCGCTATACGGAGCGCCAATCTGGGCCGACACGTTGTCGGCCAGTAACAAGGCGCTCCTGAGGAGGCCCCAAAGGGTGGTGGCCCTCCGAATAGTGAGGGCCTACATGACGGTGGCACATGCGGCCGCGTGTGTCTTGGCCTGCACCCCGCCGTGGGAGCTTGATGCTCGGGTGCAGGCTGAGACATACCATAGGAGGGTGGAGTTCCGGGCCAGAGGCGAGCGCCCGGACTCCGAGACGATGGAGGGGGCCCGTCGTATGACGGAGCGGCGCCTGAGGGACCGGTGGAAAAGCGACCTGGAGGACTCCCCCTATGGAGTTCGCACTATAGGGGCACTCCTCCCGTCGCTGGACCACTGGTTAGGGAGAAGGTACGGTGCCGTCACGTACCGTCTTGTGCAGGTGATGACCGGGCATGGTTGCTTCGGTCATTACCTGCACAAGATTAGGAGAGAGCCTAGTCCGGTTTGCCATCAGTGCGGCGATCCGGACGACACGGCCCAGCACACCCTAGAGGTGTGCTCGAAGTGGGATCCGGAGCGCCGCACTATGGTTGCGGACATGGGGCTCTCCGATCTCTCACTGCACAGCGTGGTGTCGGCCATGCTGAGCAGTGAGAGATCGTGGTTGGCGGTCGTCTCCTTCTGCGAGAGCGTCATCTCGCAGAAGGAGGCGGCGGAGCGGGAGCGCGAGGCGGAGGTGGATGCGCACCCGCTCCGGCGTAGACGTGTGGGGCGAAGGCGGAGGCAGTTTGCTGCCAGCCTGAACCCCTAGTAGAACCGTGGGGATAGGGTCCCACAAAATGGTTCTACACGTCTGGGGGAGGGTTCGGAGTGTTAACCGAACCCTCCCTCCTTTGGCGCAGGTGCCCCAGCAATAGGCTGGGGCGGCTGGGGGGCACCCAGTGGTGGCATAGTCATCAGCCCACGGTGCCCCCGTTAACAGCTTTTGGAGGTTAACACCGGAGAGGTTTTAGACGGTAGGCTTCCACCTCAGTTGAGGTGGTTGAGAGTCCGTCATACCCCCCCCATAAGGCTACCCTAGCCGGGGGGGACGATGCGTAAATGCATTTCCTCTCCGTTAAAAAAAAAAAAAAAAAAAAAAAAAAAAAAAAAAAAAAAAAAAAAAAAAAAAAAGGTCCACGTTGGCTTGGGTGTTGCAGTCTCTCTTGATCTCGATCCGGAGAGAACGCAGCATCTGGGCTGGTGCACCCTGGGCATCGGCTGAGACTTTCTCCTTATGGGAGATTCTTTCAGCCCATGGCGAATATCCGGCAGGGGGGGATGGGGGGTGGTGACTAGCAGCTTTTCGGTTGAGAAGCTGTTTTGTCACCGCCACAATGGGGAGGGTAATGGGTTAGGTTAGGGGGCGGGCTCGGCGTGCACTTACAATGCCGTCGAGCACTACCGCCCAAAACTAGAGGAGGCACGTCGACTCCTCTAGCACCCCGTACTCTGGTGTCTCTCGTCAACGATCCCCATCTGGCGACGTTATGGGGTAGTTGAGAGACACCAGAACGGAGGGCTTGCCTTCATTGGCCGGCCCGCGAGAAGGAAATCTCTATAAAACCCGACAGCCAAGTCGTTAAAACCTACAGATACCAGGCGACCTCTGTAGTATTTAGCCTTACCCCCGGAATGGGCGTCACCCGGGGGCGTACTTTTTATATCGGCCCTAATCGTGGGAACCAAAAATGGATTTAATAAAAAACAAAAACAAAAAGTCGAGGGATAGTAGTGAGGAGGGAGAGAGTGACTCGATGCTCAGCGTTGAGTCCTTGCCGGATACCTGTCTTAGGACAAATGAACGGCGGTGTAGGAGTAATGGTGGCTCAGACCCGGAAACAAGTATGGATGGGGTTTCGAGCCCGATGCGGAAGAGACGAGGACGGCCGCCAACTACAGGCCATTACGTTGGCCTGGCCAAGGCGAAGCTGGCGCTTGTTGAAGCGGAGAGGGAGGAGGAGCTGAGGTTGGCAGAGGCGGAGGTCACTGCAGCCTCCCGAGAGGCCCGGGCCCGTGCTAGGGCCATCAATTTGTCAGAGTCATCCTCCAATGGCGACGACTTCCAGACGGCAACCTCACTGAGCCGTATTATCGATGACAATATCAATATTATCAAAAAGGTTGCCGTCTCCTCGAAGAACTTGAAGGGTGGCTTTGTCAAGTCGCTGAAGGATGCAGCGGATGAGATTGGCAAAGTCGCTCTCATCCTTCAGAGCCGCTGCACTTCGGAGGAGACAAGAGAGCTGCAGGCAAACAACACCCGCCTGCAATCTGAGGTCGCGCAACTCCGCAAGGAGATGACGGAAATGCGGGAGCGCCTCGATCGGCCACACCAACAGGCTGATGTGGTTTTGCCCAGTCAGCCTTCAGAAAAACTGCCGGACACCGAAGACCTGGTCCGCACCATCCTCTGCCAGGTGGGCACGATGGTAAATGCCAGGTTTGAGGCACTGGAGGACAGGTTGCTGCCTGAAAAGCGACTTCGCCCTCCATTAGCGGCGGACAGGCGGGCTAATGATCTCCCCGAGATTCTTCCCGGGCCATCAGCTGCTCCAGCCAAAGGGAAAGGAGTAAAAAAGACGGCTGCTCCAGTGCAAGCTATTTCTGGTGGACCGGAGGCTCCAAAGCCGCAAAAGGGGAAGAAAGGTAAAAAAAAGCCGGAAAAGAAGGGGCAAAGCTCGGTGGGAACTCCTCGCGAAAGGGTAGCAGAGTCCCAACCCATGCCAACTGTGTCGCAGCCCGAGTCCCAGTCGAGCTCAGCCCAGGCGGAAGAGTTGCCCTGGAGCCAGGTCGTTAAGAAAGGGCTCAGGAAAGCTAAGGAAAAGCAGGTAAAGCAGGGCCCACGAAAAACCGCCACTGCCACTGCGAGGTCGGTAAGACTCACCGCTCCGAAGTCATCTGCGGTTATAGTTACCCTTACGTCGGAGGCCATCGATAGAGGCGTAACATATGACGCGGTCATCACAGATGCAAAGGCGAAGATCAAATTACCGGATATCGGAATAACGACCGGGGTTCGTTTCCGCGTGTGTGCCTCGGGCGCTCGGATGTTTGAGGTGATGGGCACAGATAGTGGTCCGCAAGCCGACGCGCTGGCTAAAAAACTTGAAGAGGTCCTCAGCCGGGATACAGCCCGCGTCTCCAGGCCGGTCAAGACGACAGAAATAAAAATCTCCGGCTTGGACGACTCAATTACTGCCGAGGAAGTATTAAATGCGGTTGCCGAAGCAGGGGGCTGTCCCAAAGATAGCCTCAAAAGTGGTGGGGTCGTTAAAGACCCATTCGGCGTGGGGCACATTTGGGTCGATTGCCCGGTGGCAACTGCAAAACGCATTGCTGCATCAGGTCGCCTTACATTGTCGTGGGTATCGGCCTCCGTGAAACTTCTCGAGCCTAGGCCCCTGCGTTGTTTCAGGTGTCTGCAGAAGGGGCACATTAGAGTGCAATGCAGTGCGGAGGCTGATAGAAGCCAAGAATGCTTCCGGTGTGGAGTAGTTGGCCACAAAGCCAAGGAGTGCTCGGCCAAACCGCACTGTTCCATCTGTGCTGCAGCCAAGAAACCGGCGGACCACCTACTGGGGGGCAAAGCTTGCTTCGCATCAGCCCCCAAAAATTCGCGACGAAAGACTGCACTGCAGTCACGACAGACACGCCAGCTGCCAGTAGAGCTCGCAATGGAGACGGACCCACAGCCCCTGAATAATAATGGCCCTTCAATATCTTCAAGCCAACATTAATCACTGTGCACGAGCCCAAGACCTGCTCCTACAGAGCATGGCAGAGTGGTTGACGCAGGTGGCCGTGGTTGCTGAACCCTACTTTATCCCCAACAGGGATGATTGGGCAGGTGACGAGGACAATTTAGTTGCCCTAGTCGTGTCGAGGTCTACTGGCTCCCCGACACTCGAAAATGCACAAAAAGGTCCTGGATTTGTTGCGGCTCTGGTAGGAGGAATTTTGACTGTCGGCGTCTACTGTCCCCCAAGCCGAAGCCTCGCAGAGTTTGAGGGTCTCCTTAGCCAAGTCGAGACACTCATAGGCAGAAATCACCCATATCCTGTACTGGTAATGGGTGATTTCAACGCCAAAAACTCAGCTTGGGGCTGTCCGGCCACTGACGCACGGGGGGCAGTATTAGAGGAATGGGCGCTGACGTTGGGACTCTGTCTCCTAAACCAGGGCTCGCAACCGACTTGTGTTCGGTCACAGGGTAGCTCCATAATTGACCTGTCATTTGCAAGCCCAACGGTTGCCTGCCGAGTCCACGGATGGGAAGTAGCGGAGGACGTAGAGACGCTGTCTGATCACCTCTACATCCGGTTCAGCGTATCTGCGTCCTCTGCGGCTCCTGTGCAAACGGGACGCGCGGTGTTGCCTGGTGATAGCCCACGGTGGGTGGTGAAGCGCCTGGACAGGGAAGTTCTCATTGAGGCTTCCCTGGTCGAAACATGGTTGCCCGTGAATAGCTCGCTTAACATCGATGAGGAGGCCGTGGCGCTGCGCCAATCAATGACTCGCGTATGTGATGCGTCGATGCCACGACAGGGGCCTCAACCGTTGAAAAGGCAAGTGTACTGGTGGTCTGCGGAAATTGCGGAACTACGCGCAGTGTGCGTAGCCGCCAGACGCCAGTACCAAAGGCAACGACGAAGGAGACGTCGAGACGAGTCCGCCGAGTCCTCGTTGCGTGATGCCTACAGGACGGCCAAACGTACGCTTCGCATCGCGATAAGCGAAGCAAAAGACGGTTCGAGGCAAGAGATGTTGGAGACTCTGAACCATGATCCATGGGGTCGCCCCTATCGCATGGTGCGAGGGAAACTTCGGCCGTGGGCACCTCCTTTGACGCAGAGTCTCCAACCTCAGCTGGCGGAAGCAGTGGTGTCAGCTCTGTTTCCCCGCAGGGAGGAACATACGCCTCCATCTATGGCACCATCTGCGAGGAACGAGGTTGTTGCAGTGACCGAAACCATCCCACCGGTATCTTCTGGGGAATTCGGGGCTGCAATTCTGCGGCTGCGTGCCAAGAAGACGGCTCCAGGCCCAGATGGGATACCTGGCCGTGCATGGGTGCTAGCCGCAGATGCATACGAGGACCGAGTCAGAGGGCTCTTGGATGCCTGTTTCACCCAAGGACGTTTCCCACAGCTGTGGAAGACCGGCAGACTTGTCCTCCTGAGGAAGGAAGGTCGTCCGGTCGACTCTCCCTCAGGGTACCGCCCGATTGTGCTGTTAGACGAGGTGGCAAAGCTTTTCGAGCGTATAATCACCAATCGCCTCGTCAAGCACCTGGTGAGAGTCGGCCCGGACCTGGACGACAAACAGTACGGATTTCGGGTGGGCAGGTCAACCGTGCACGCAGTCCTACGAGTAAAGGCGATGGCGGAGGAAGCAGTTGCCCAGGGTGAGGTCGTCTTGGCGGTGTCTCTGGACATCGCCAATGCCTTTAACACTTTGCCCTGGAGTTGCATTAGGGAGGCACTCCGGTATCACCGGGTGCCAAACTACCTTCAGCGCATAATCGCCAATTACCTCTCAGGTAGGTCTGTAATGTACAGGGGTCGCGAGGCGTGGTGTCATCATGCGGTGTCCTGCGGTGTTCCACAGGGGTCGGTCCTCGGGCCGCTTCTGTGGAACATCGGCTATGACTGGGTGTTGCGGGGCGTCCTCCTCCGCGGTGTTAGCGTCACGTGCTACGCAGATGACACCCTTGTGACGGCTCGAGGCGGCACACACCGAGAGTGCGCCATCCTCGCCACGGCTGGAGTGGCTCAAGTGGTGAGGCGTATCAGAGCGCTGGGTCTAGAGGTGGCCCTGAACAAATCTGAGGCACTATGTTTCCACGGGCCCCAAAACAAGCCACCCCAGGGATCACACATAGTCGTGGGTGGAACACGCATTAACATCGAGCCCCAAATGAAATATTTGGGGCTCACGCTGGACAGCCGATGGACGTTCGAGGAGCATTTCCGACGGTTAGTGCCCAAGCTGCTGCGTGCGGCGGCCGCACTTGGTAGTCTACTGCCGAATATCAACGGCCCTAAAGCGGCCTGCCGGCGCCTGTACTTGGGCATTGTGCGCTCAATGGCGCTGTACGGGGCACCTGTGTGGTACGGCGCTCTGAACAGCCGGACGATTGCCCTTCTGCATCGTCCGCAGAGGGCAATGGCCATCAGAGCCGCCCGTGGATACCGCACGGTGTCCTATGAAGCGGCGTGCGTCCTAGCTGGTTCCTTGCCGTGGGAACTGGAAGCGGAAGTTCTCGCGTCCGTGTACTTGTGGCGCGAGAACTCGATAGCGGTGCACCGGTTCCCACCCTTGAAGGAGGAAGTTGAGGTGGAGAGGAAGGAGCAGCGAGCGTCTGCTATAGTGAAGTGGCAAGGCCTTCTTCACAATCCAAGTGCTGGTGCTAGGACCATCGAGGCAGTCCGTCCAGTACTCGTGCAGTGGCTGGACAGAGGACACGGTGTGCTCACCTTCCGATTGTCGCAGGTGCTGACGGGGCATGGTTGCTTCGGCAAGTACCTGCACCGGATCGGAAGGGAGCCGACTGCGGTGTGTCACCACTGCGACGGCTGCCTCGAAGACACCGCCCAGCACACGCTGGAAGAGTGTCCTGCGTGGGCAGATCAACGCCGGGAGCTCGTGGCTGCCGTGGGCGGCAATGTCTCGCTGCCGGTCATAATAAACACTATGGTGGAGACTGACCGAGCGTGGGATGCGGCTCAAAAGTTTTGTGAGACAGTCATGGGGCTGAAAGAGGAGGCGGAAAGAGTAAGAGAGGCAAGCGCACCGAACTCAATCCGCAGCCGCCGCACAGGGAGGAGGAGGCGAGCGTACGCGCTCACGCACCCACCCTAACCTAGACTCGAGTGTGGGGCTAGGGGAAGCCCCTCACTCACAAAGAGTCTGAGAGGGCGCGCTCGAAGTTCTTGCGCGCGATCAGAGAGGTGCAAAAGGAAAGTACCAATCCTGCAATAAATATGTTGGGGCGTAAAGCCAGTCACCACCGGGACGTAGAAGAGTGCTTTTACAGTGTGCCCTCATCCCGGTGGACAATGACGACGATGGCCAACAGAGGGGTTTTAGTGGGTATGCTTCCCGTCCTTTTCCCGCAGGGGGAGGGGATGGGGGGAGAGTCCCACATAACCATCATGCCTTCCCCTGGTATGGTGGTATGCGTAACGCATTTCCCCTCTTTAAAAAAAAAAAAAAAGGTTAGGTTAGGTTAGGTTGACGTGGATTTTGGGGTTGCTCTAGACGGATTATTGAGATATTTAGAACTTAAACCTTATAATTTTCGCTTGTTCTTTTGCTCTTTTTAATTCTTCTTTAGCTTCAGTAGTTTTCTTATTTTTGCCACTTATCGTTTTGCGGTTGGTAATTTTTCGTTCAGTTTTGTCTCTTTTTCAACCTTCTTGTTTAATTATATCTGTTCTTCTTTTTTAGCCTTTTTCAAGGCTGAAAGATAGCAGACGAGTTGGTCTTGTGGTGTGTGTAAATTTGGTAATTTTCAGAATTTTATTCTAAGAATTATCACTTTTGCAAAACTGTAAATATTTAGTTTTAATTATTTGTAGTTTCATTGGTTTGTTTACATTTTTCTATTTTGATTATCTCCTAGTTGCTGTTATTGTACCGTGCCAAGTTTTTGGGCGGGAATACCAGCATCGGTTAGAATTATTATAGGCTAGTTTGTATATTTAATTTTGTAGAGTAAGTCACTTAATTTTAATTTTTGGATAATTACGTTTTTTACTGTTAATTTTTAAAAATATTACTTGTCTTTTTTGTGTTTAGGTGTATATTATAATTAGTTTTTAAGGTTTGTAAAATATAGTATACATATAGGGAGTTAGGAAATTTAATTCTTTAAATATTTTGTATTAACTTTTTAACCTTTTGACCACTAGGTCAAAAGTTATTAATCTTTTTGTAGGGTAAGGTAGTCGAAGTTTTCCGGGTTACCAACTTAAGCTTTGCGCTTGAGTTGGTAATTACGATAACTTTTTAACCGTTTAACCTAAAATTTTTTGAAGGTTATCGGATTGTAGGTCTTATTGAGACCTATTTTTTGAGTATTTTTTCAACCCTCTACGACTACGGGAAGTGGGTGAAATTGCGCCTGGAAAAATTAGCAGATTGCTATTACTTCCAATTCAGGCGCAAAAGTTGGATTTGTATGAAAAAGTCTAAATCCGACTCGCACTTGACCGTTTTTAGTTAGGTTAGGTCCTAACTTTGGTTCCTGCGGTCGGATTTGGACCAAATTTGGGTCATAGGTAGCCGGGGCCGAGATGGCCTCGCCTACCAAAAATTGGAACTTTCCCCCGGGGGGGGGGGGAGTTATTCTTAGTTCGGACTCTGAGCCTGAGGACCTCATCGATGTGGATGAGGAACTCCCCCAGGCCTTCAAAAGGCCACATGAAGGTGAGGAGGACGACCCCCGTCCTTCCCAGGCCCCGAAGGTCAACTCGGCAATACGGGGGGGGAAGCCCAAGGGGGCTTATGCGGGGCTGGCCGCGGCTCGTTTGAGGGCCCGGCAATACTTGCTGGAGCCGGACTTCGAGCCCCTGCCAGAGGAGGTGGTGGACTCCGCGGAGTCCTACAGGAAGGATTACCCGGAGCTCCGCTCCAGGGGGGGTAAGATGGTGAAGGCGGCTGGAGCGGAGCGCTCTCGTTCCGCTTCGCGCTCCCCGATCATGTCGGAAAGTCGGACTTACACCGACCCAATAGATGCCGCCCGAACGGCGGCGAAGGACATATTAGAGGCGGCCCAGTCATCCGGGAACCTCAAGGGGAGTGTTTGGGGCCGGATGAACCGGGCCTGCCGGACAATCTTGGGCTCCATGGATGAGGTGGAGGAGGCCAGGGCCGAGAGCGAGGAGATCCGCATCCTGAAAGCGGACAATAAAAGGATGCGGGAACAACTCGCGCTCGTTACGGCCGAGCTGAAGGCGATCCGCACTGCCTTCAGTGAGAGGGAGGCTCGTCCCCCTCCACCTCCCACCCCAGTCGCTGCACCTCTGCAGTTTGGTACCGCCGAACTTACCGAGGCAATAGAGGAGATGAAGAGAGATCTCTTCCTCAGCCTCGGTAAGATGATCGGGGACCGAATTGCGGAGGTCAACAAGCGCCTCCCGGCGGAGCCGACCCTCCGCCCCCCGCTTGCGCACGAGAAGCGAGCTGCCAAGCCTGTGGCAGCCCCCCTTCCCCAAAGGAAGATGGCAGGTCCCTCTTCGGCCCCGGCTGAGGCCCTGGAGCCCGTGGCTAGGGCCAGACTGGGTGACGGGCGGCCTAAAGCCGCTGCGGCAAAGAAGGTGGCGGCCCCAGCCCCCGCCCCTGTAGCCCCCGTGAAGGCGGCCGCCAGGCCTAAAAAGCCTGCCCAGCCACCGAGAGTCATCCGAAACTCGGAGGAGAGACCCGGCCCCTCGGACCAAACGCCACCTCCAGCCGCGCAGATGTCGTGGTCGGAGGTGGTCAGGAAGAAGGGGAAGAGCAAGGCCAAGGCCTCCCCTCCTCCCCCAACCAAGAAGGCCGGTAAGGCGGCGCACGGGCCCAGGCCAGTTAAACTGTCCGTCCCGAAAACGGCGGCAGTTATGGTCACCCTCAAAAAGGGGGCTGACACCACGCTGCAGGCCACTATGGCTAGGGCCATCAATGGCCTTAGCCTCAGTGAGGTGGGCCTGCAGCACGTTAAGGTCAGGACCTCGGTAACGGGGTCCCGAGTGATAGAGGTCCCCGGCGCGGACGGGCATAAGGTGGCGGACACCCTTGCGGCTAAGCTGCAAGGGATAGTGGGCGACGTCGCTGACGTGAGTCGCCCCGTCAAAATGGCCGGCATTCAGATCGCCGGCCTTGACGAGTCCGCCTCCAAGGAGTCGGTGGCGCTTGCCGTCGCTGCAGCGGGGTCGTGCTCGGCAGAGCAGGTGAAGGTGGGGGCCGTGCGCACCCTTTACGACGGCACTGGATCCGTTTTAATCCAGTGCCCCGTGCAGGCCGCGGTGGCCCTGCAAAAAGCAGGTAGGATCCTGGTGGGGTGGGCGTCCGCCAGGGTCACGGCAGTGGGGCCGACACCAATGCGCTGTTTCAGGTGCTACGGTGTCGGCCATTCGAAGGACCTGTGCCCCTCAAAAGCGGACCGGAGCAACCTCTGCTTCCGGTGCAGCAAGGAGGGGCACAAAATGACGGAGTGCTGGGAGGCGGCGTGGTGCGTAGTGTGCCACCAGGCCAAGCTCCCGGCCAACCACATATTGGGGGGTAGGAACTGTTTCCCCCCCCAAACCAAGGGGAAGGACACGAGGCCTCAGCGCACTCGCCCCGCCACTAGCACGGATGCCCCCGCAGCGACCGCCGCCGGCCGGGCCCCAGAGGAGACCTGCATGGAGCACTAATGCCAGTACACCAATTAGAGCTCCTGCAGGCCAACGTCAACCACTCCGCCAGAGCACAGGACTTGCTCATGCAGTCTATGGCGGAGTGGTCGATCGACGTTGCTGTGTTGGCGGAACCCTACCTCGTCCCTCCCTCGCCCAACTGGGCGGGGTCACCAGACGAGGGGGTTGCCGTGGTGGTGCCGGCGGTGGGGAACGGTCCCCCCCTAACGAAGCTCGAAAGCGGCCCGGGGTTTGTGGCGGCCAAATGGGGAGACATCGTACTCGTCGCGGTGTATTTCTCCCCAAATAGGCCGCTGGCCGCTTTTGAGGCCTTCCTCGTGGTGCTGGGGGGGGTAACGAGGAGGGCGGCCCCGCGCCAAACTATCGTCCTGGGGGACCTAAACGCCAAAAGTGCGGCTTGGGGGTCCCCCCTAACGGATGTGCGCGGGGCGGTGTTGGAGGATTGGGTGGCGGCGACAGGCCTAGAGGTGATAAACCAGGGCAGCGTCAACACGTGCGTGCGGCGGCAAGGGGGGTCCATCGTGGACATCACGTTCGCGACCCCGGCCATTGCCGCACGCCTTTCCGATTGGCGCGTCCTGGAGGATGTGGAGACCCTCTCAGATCATCTGTACATCAGAATGAGGGTCTCCACAGGAGCAGGCCAGTCGCCACCCATCCCAAGGGGGGGGCGAAGGGGGGGAGGGGACGAGTTCCCAAAGTGGTCCTTGTCCCTGTTGGACAAGGCCAAGGCGGACGAGGCGGCGATGGTGGAGGCATGGTGTGCTGCCCCACCCGCCGCCCTCGGAGTGGAAGAGAGGGCGCGCATGTTCCGCACATCGCTACAGGCGGTGTGCGGAGCGTCTATGCCCCGGGCGAAACGTTTGTTCGCCCGGAGATTTGTTTATTGGTGGTCCGCAGATATCGCGGCCTTGCGGACCACCTGTAACGGTGCCCGCCGCGCCTACCAACATTGCAGGCGCAGGCGGCACACCGACCAGGAGGAGGAGGGGCTCCACGGGGCCCTCAGAGAAGCAAAGGGGGCCCTAGTTCTGGCGATCGCCAAGGCCAAGGAGGAGGCATATGCCTCATTCTTGGCCACGCTGGACAAGGATCCGTGGGGGCGGCCGTACAGGGTGGTGCGCAACAAGATGCGCACCGCCCCCCCCATGGACTCAATGGAGCCCCCCCTCCTGAGGAGGGTCGTCGAGGGGCTGTTTCCGGCAGCCCCCTCGATAACTCCCCCGGTGATGACCGAGCCACCGGGGGACTTGGAGGACCCACTCGAACTCGCCATTGCACCGGTAAGCGATGACGAGTTCGAGAGGGCGGTGGACAGGCTCCGGGGCTGCAAGAAAGCCCCGGGGCCCGACGGAGTACCGGGCCGGGTACTCCCCATCGCCCTAAAATACCTCGGGGACCGTCTCAGGCAGTTGATGGACGACTGCCTGCAGGATGGACGGTTCCCGAGGGTGTGGAAGGAGGGGAGGCTCTGCCTCCTCCGGAAGGAAGGTCGACCCCATGATTGTCCCTCTGCCTATCGCCCCATAGTGCTGCTGGACGAGGCTGGGAAGATGTTTGAGCGAATCCTGGCCTCCCGGATCCTGCAGCACCTGGAGACCGCCGGCCCGAACGTCTCGGATAGACAGTTCGGGTTCCGGGAAGGGCGGTCCACGCTCGACGCGTTGAAGTCCCTCAGGGACTTCTGTGAATACGCGTCGAGCAGAGGGGAGGGTGTAGTGGCGGTGTCATTGGACATCGCCAACGCGTTTGGCACCCTCCCCTATGGGGTGATAAGGGAGGCGCTCATTTACCACCGAGTGCCTCCCTACCTGCGGCGTGTCATAGAGCACTACCTCACTGATCGGGTAGTGCTCTATGAGCAGAGGGACGGTCGAAGGGGGTCGACGGAGATGGCCTGTGGTGTGCCCCAAGGTTCCGTGCTCGGTCCGCTTCTGTGGAACCTGGGGTACGACTGGGCCATCAGGGGGGAGTCGCTCGCGCGGACGGCCACCATCTGCTATGCAGATGACACTATGGTGGCCGTTCGCGGGAGTGACATGAGGGAGGTGCTGTGCCGGGCGGAAGCGGCGGCCGAGCTGACGATTTACCGGATCGGTCGGCTCGGCCTAAAGGTGGCCCTCCCGAAGACTGAGGCGATTGTCTTCGGGGGGCGGGGGTGGAAGCTGCCGGCGGGCGCGGCGCTCACCCTGGGGGGGGAGTCGGTCCGGATCAGGCCCCACATCAAATACTTGGGGCTTGTCCTGGACCGACATTGGTCTTTTGGGGAGCATTTTGTACAATTAGCTCCCCGTATTGTGGGCGCCGCGTCGGCGATGGGCAGATTGCTGCCGAACGTGGGTGGGCCGGGCTCCTTGTGCCGCCGGCTATATGCCGGCGTCACAAGGAGTATGGCTCTGTACGGGGCCCCCATCTGGGCGGACAAGTTGTCCGCCAAGAACCGGGCCCTGCTACGGAGGCCTCAGCGGGTGGTGGCCCTCCGAATCGTGAGGGCCTATATGACGGTGGCCCACGCCGCGGCCTGCCTCCTCGCCTGCACACCGCCGTGGGAGTTGGATGCGGAGGTGCAGGCTGAGACCTACGTAGTTAGGTCCAGGGCCCGGGCTAGGGGTGAACGCCCGGACCCTGAGGAGGTTGAGGGGACGCGCCGTATGATGGAGCGCCGACTGCGGGACAGGTGGAGAGCGCACCTGGAGGACTCTCCCTATGGGGTCCGTACCATAGGGGCGATCCTCCCGTGGTTCGACACCTGGTTAGGAAGAGCAGTCGGCGCGACATCGTACCGGCTTGTGCAGGTTTTGACCGGACACGGATGTTTCGGTCATTACCTGCACAACATTGGAAGGGAGCCCGGCCCGCAGTGCCATGAGTGCGGCGATCCGGACGACACGGCACAGCACACCCTCGCGGTGTGCAGCCGTTGGAGTTCGGAGCGCGCCGACATGGCACTGGCTATCGGGCAATGGGACCTCTCCCTGTACAGCGTTGTATCTGCAATGCTGTGCAGCGACAGGTCCTGGAGGGCGGTGGCCTCCTTCTGCGAGTGTGTCATCTCGCAGAAGGAGGCATCGGAGCGTGAGCGCGAGGATTCCCCTCACGCGCATCCGCTCCGGCGCAGACGGCAGGGGTTGAGGCGGCGGCGTTTTGCCGCCCGCCTCAACCCTTAGTGGCTGCGGGTCGGGGATGGGAGTCCCTGGCCCGCCGTAGGCTAGCCACTGGGTTGTCTGGGAGAGGGACCAGGCGTGCTCGGCCCCTCTCTCCTTAGGCGCGGGTAGCCCCGGCAGTGGCTGGGGCAGCCGGGAGGCAGCGTGGGTAAGGCTTCGGCAGGTTCCACGTTGTCTCCGAGCCGGCAAGAGGGTACGCCAGGGTGGTTTTTAGTGGGTTGCGCTTTGCCGCCCCCTCTCCTTCTGAGGGGGGGTGGCGGGTGAGTCCCACATATCCCCTCACCACTCCCATGGTGAGGGGAATCCATAAAGGATTTTCCACCCTGTCAAAAAAAAAAAAAAAAAAAAAAAAAAAAAAAAAAAAAAAAAAAAAAAAAAAAAAAAAAAAAAAAAAAAAAAAAAAAAAAAGGTTAGGTTAGGTTGGGGTTAGGTTAGGTTAGGTTAGGTTAGGTTAGGTTAGGTTAGGTTAGGTTAGGTTAGGTTAGGTTAGGTTAGGTTAGGTTAGGTTAGGTTAGGTTAGGTTAGGTTAGGTTAGGTTAGGTTAGGTTAGGTTCGACGCAATCAGCCGGGTGAAGGAGTCCGCGAAGGAGGCCGTGTCCCGGGGTGAGGTCGTCTTGGCAGTGTCGTTAGATATTGCCAATGCCTTTAACACCCTGCCCTGGGGCACTATAAAGGAGGCACTGCGGTACCACCAGGTACCCCTCCACCTGTACCGCATCGTACAAGCCTATCTCAGTGAGAGATCTATCACCTGGCCTGGCCGTCAGGGTTGGGGGAGGAGCAGGATGGCCTGTGGAGTTCCGCAGGGGTCGGTCCTAGGTCCACTCCTGTGGAATATTGGCTATAACTGGGTCCTACGGGGGGCAAACTTGCGTGGAGTCGAGGTCGTATGCTACGCCGATGATACGCTCGTGATGGCCCGGGGACCCAGCTACCGCGACGCAGCCATACTGGCGACTGCAGGAGTCGCCCACACTGTCGCCAAAATTCGACGGCTTGGACTGGAGGTAGCTCTAACGAAGTGTGAGGCCATCTGCTTCTATGGTCCGCGGAGAGCGCCTCCAGCTGGTGCAGAGATTGTGGTGGGAGGAGTCCCGATTGCTGTCAAGCCGACGCTGCTCTACCTTGGCGTCGTACTTGACAGCAAATGGAATTTCAGAGCGCACTTCGAGCGCCTTGCGCCCAAATTACTGCGCGCTGCGGGAGCCTTTGGGCGTATACTCCCAAATTTGGGGGGGCCTAAGGCCTCGTGTCGCCGCCTTTACACGGGTGTATTGCGGTCGATGGCGCTGTACGGTGCTCCAATATGGGCGGATGCCCTCAGCAGTCATAATGTCGCTCAATTGCGGCGACCGCAGAGATCGATGGCTCTGAGGGTAATCCGAGGGTACCGGACGGTGAGTGCAGAGGCTGCGTGCGTGATGGCTGGTTCCCGGCCCTGGGACCTGGACGCAAAGGCCCTTGCGGCCTTGTACCAGTGGTGCAGGGAGGCGCGAGCTCGGGGCCACCTGCTGGCACCTCGAGAGGTGGAAGGGCGGCGTACGGAGCTGCTAGAGGAGGCGGTAGAAGCATGGGCGCACCGGCTGGAACGGCCGAGGGCTGGCTCCCGCACCATAGAGGCTATTCGCCCGGTCCTACGTGACTGGGTGGAAAGGCGCTCCGGGGTACTGACCTTTCGGTTGACGCAAGTGCTGTCGGGGCACGGTTGTTTCGGCGGTTACTTGCACAAAGTCGCGCAACGAGAACCGACACCGGAGTGCCACGAGTGCGGAGCTAGCGAAGACTCGGCCCAGCACACTCTGGCCGAGTGCCCGGCCTGGGGCGAGGAGCGGCAGGAGCTGGTCGCCCAGCTAGGACAAGACCTGTCGCTGCCGGCTGTGGTCCAGGCAATGCTGATCAGGGAAGCGGCGTGGGAGACGGTGCTCGCGTTTTGTGAGCAGGTTATGGAGAACAAGGAGGCGGCAGAGCGCGAGCGGGAAGCCTGGGCCGAGGCTGATCGCATGCGCCGCCGCCGAATAGGTCGCAGGCGTGCCGCCCATGAGCGGAACCTGCCACCATAACAGGAGCCAGCGGGCGGTGAACACGGGGACGTTCCCGCCCATGCTTGTTGGCTCCCTGAGATGGATGGAAGCGCGACCTCGTGTCCCGGAAGCGCTTCCACAGAGAAGGTATCCTAGCCAGGATAGCCGGCTTGTGGGGTCGCGGACGTATGTTGCCCGTAACCCTGCAACACATAAGCGGCGAGTGGACACCATGGGGTTTAGTGGGTAGTGGGGCTGCGTTTTTCAGCCCTGAGTCCCACATAACCGTCCGGGCTCATCCCCGACCCGGCGGTATGCGTAAATGCATTCCCCATGTAAAAAAAAAAAAAAAAAAAAAAAAAAAAAAAAAAAAAAAAAAGGTTAGGTTAGGTTAGGTTGGGGTGCGGGCCGGATTCCTCCACGTTGGCCTGGGTGTTGCAGTCTCTCTTGATCTCGATCCGGAGAGAACGCAGCATCTGGGCTGGTGCACCCTGGGCATCGGTTGAGACTTTCTCCTTATGGGGGATTCTTTCAGCCCATGGCGAATATCCGGCAGGGGGGGTGGGGGGTGGTGACTAGCGGCTTTTCGGTTGAGAAGCTGCTTTGTCACCGCCACACTGGGGGGGAATTTGGGTTAGGTTAGGGGGCGGGCTCGGCGTGCACTTACAATGCCGTCGAGCACTACCGCCCAAAACTAGAGGAGGTACGTCGACTCCTCTAGCACCCCGTACTCTGGTGTCTCTCGTCAACGATCCCCATCTGGCGACGTTATGGGGTAGTTGAGAGACACCAGAACGGAGGGCTTGCCTTCATTGGCCGGCCCGCGAGAAGGAAATCTCTATAAAAACCCGACAGCCAAGTCGTTAAAACCTACAGATACCAGGCGACCTCTGTAGTATTTAGCCTTACCCCCGGAATGAGCGTCACCCGGGGGCGTACCTTTTATTTCGACTCTAATCGTGGGATCAAAAATGGATAAATTAATAAAAAAAACCAAACAGTCGAGGGGAAGTAGTGAGGAGGGAGAGAGTGACTCGATGCTCAGCGTTGAGTCTTTGCCGGAGACCTGTCCTATGACAAAAGAACGGCGGTGTAGGAGTAATGGTGGCTCAGACCCGGAAACAAGTATGGATGGGGTTTCGAGCCCGATGCGGAAGAGACGAGGACGGCCGCCAACTACAGGCCATTACGTTGGCCTGGCCAAGGCGAAGCTGGCGCTTGTGGAAGCGGAGAGGGAGGAGGAGCTGAGGTTGGCAGAGGCGGAAGTCACTGCAGCCTCTCGAGAGGCCCGGGCCCGTGCCAGGGCTATCAATTTGTCGGAGTCATCCTCCAATGGCGACGACATCCAGACGGCAACCTCACTGAGCCGTGTAATTGACGATAATATTAATATTATCAAAAAGGTTGCCGTCTCCTCGAAGAACCTGAAAGGTGGCTTCGTCAAGTCGCTGAAGGATGCAGCGGATGAGATCGGCAAAGTCGCTCTCATCCTACAGAGCCGCTGCACTTCGGAGGAGACTAGAGTGCTGCAGGCAGACAACGCCCGCCTGCAATCTGAGGTCGCACAGCTCCGCAAGGAGATGACGGAAATGCGGGAGCGCCTCGATCGGCCACACCAACAGGCTGATGTAGTTGTGCCCTGTCAGCCTACAGAAAAACTGCCGGACACCGAAGACCTGGTCCGCACCATCCTCTGCCAGGTGGGCACGATGGTAAATGCCAGGTTCGAGGCACTGGAGGATAGGTTGCTGCCTGAGAAGCGACTTCGCCCTCCACTAGCGGCGGACAGGCGGGCTAATGATCTCCCCGAGATTCTTCCCGGGCCATCAACTGCCCTAGCTAAAGAAAAAGGAGGAAAGAAGACGGCTGCTCCAATACAAGCCATTCCTGGTGGACCAGAGGCTCCAAAGCCACAAAAGGGAAAAAAGGGTAAAAGCAAGCCGAAAAAGAAGGGGCAAAGTTCGGTGGGAACTCCTCGCGAAAGGGTAGCAGAGTCCCAACCTATGCCAACTGTGGCGCAGCTTGCACCCCAGTCGAGCCCAGCCCAGGTGGAAGAGTTGCCCTGGAACGAGGTTGTTAAGAAAGGGCTCAGGAAAGCTAAGGGAAAGCAGGTTAAGCAGGGCCCACGAAAAACCGCCACTGCCACTGCGAGGTCGGTAAGACTCACCGCTCCGAAGTCATCTGCGGTTATAGTTACCCTCACGTCGGAGGCCATCGATAGAGGCGTAACATATGACGCGGTCATCACAGACGCAAAGGCCAAGATTAAACTACCGGATATCGGAATCACGACCGGGGTTCGGTTCCGCGTATGTGCCTCAGGCGCTCGGATGTTTGAGGTGATGGGCACGGATAGTGGCCCGCAAGCCGACGCGCTGGCTAAAAAATTGGAAGAGGTCCTCAGCCGGGATACAGCCCGCGTCTCCAGGCCGGTCAAAACAACGGAAATAAAAATCTCCGGTCTGGATGACTCAATTTCGGCTGAGGAAGTGCTAAATGCGGTTGCTGAAGCAGGGAGCTGTCCCAAAGATCGCCTTAAAAGTGGTGGGGTTGTCAAAGATCCATTTGGCGTGGGACACATCTGGGTTGACTGCCCGGTGGCAACGGCCAAACGCATTGCTGCAGCAGGTCGCCTAACTTTGTCATGGGTGTCGGCCTCCGTCAGACTTCTAGAGCCTAGGCCCTTGCGTTGTTTCAGATGTCTGCAGAGGGGCCACATCAGAGTGCAATGCAGTGCGGAGGCTGATAGAAGCCAAGAGTGCTTCCGGTGTGGAGTAGTTGGCCACAAAGCCAAGGAGTGCTCAGCCAAACCGCACTGTTCCATTTGTGCTGCAGCCAAGAAACCGGCGGACCACCAACTGGGGGGCAAAGCTTGCTTCGCACCAGCCCCCAAAAATTCGCGACGGAAGACTGCACTGCAGTCTCAACAGACACGCCAGCTGCCAGTAGAGCTCGCTATGGAGACGGACCCACAGCCCCTGAACAATAATGGCCCTACAAGTTCTTCAAGCCAACATTAACCACTGTGCACGAGCCCAAGATCTGCTCCTACAGAGCATGGCAGAGTGGTTGACGCAGGTGGCCGTGGTTGCTGAACCCTATTTTATCCCCAACAGGGATGATTGGGCAGGTGACGAAGACGACCTAGTTGCCCTAATCGTGTCGAGATCTACTGGCTCCCCGACACTCGAAAGTGTGCAAAAAGGTCGTGGATTTGTTGCCGCTGTGGTGGAAGGAATTTTGTCTGTTGGCGTATACTGTCCCCCAAGCCGAAGTCTCGCAGAGTTTGAGGGTCTCCTTGGTCAAGTCGAGACACTCATCGGCAGAAACCACCCATATCCTGTACTGGTAATGGGTGATTTCAACGCCAAAAACTCTGCTTGGGGCTGTCCAGCCACTGACGCACGGGGGGCAGTATTAGAGGAATGGGCGCTGACGTTGGGACTCTGCCTCCTAAACCAGGGCTCGCAACCGACCTGTGTTCGATCACAGGGCAGCTCCATAGTAGATCTGTCGTTTGCGAGCCCAACGGTTGCCCGTCGAGTCCACGGGTGGGAAGTCGCGGAGGACGTAGAGACGCTGTCTGATCACCTCTACATCCGGTTTACCATATCTGCGTCCTCTGCGGTTCCTGTGCAAACGGGACGCGCGGTGTTGCCTGGCGATAGCCCACGGTGGGTGGTGAAGCGCCTCGACAGGGAAGTTCTCATTGAGGCTTCCCTGGTCGAAACATGGATGCCCGTGGATAGCTCACTTAGCATTGAAGAGGAAGCCGTGGCGCTGCGCCAGTCAATGACGCGCGTCTGTGATGCATCGATGCCAAGACAGGGGCCTCGACCATCGCAAAGGCAAGTGTACTGGTGGTCTGCGGAAATTGCGGAACTACGCGCAGTGTGCGTAGCCGCCAGACGCCAGTACCAAAGGCAACGACGAAGGAGACGTCGAGACGAGTCCGCCGAGTCCTCGTTGCGTGATGCCTACAGGACGGCCAAACGCACGCTTCGCATCGCGATAAGCGAAGCAAAAGACGGTTCAAGGCAAGAGATGTTGGAGACTCTGAACCATGATCCATGGGGTCGCCCCTATCGCATGGTGCGAGGGAAACTTCGGCCGTGGGCACCTCCCTTGACGCAGAGTCTCCAGCCTCAGCTGGCGGAAGCAGTGGTGTCAGCTCTGTTTCCTCGCAGAGAGGAACATACGCCTCCATCTATGGCACCATCTGCGAGGAACGAGGTTGTTGCCGTAGCCGAAACCATCCCGCCGGTATCCTCTGGGGAATTCGGTGCTGCAATTCTGCGGTTGCGTGCCAAGAAGACGGCTCCAGGCCCAGATGGGATACCTGGCCGTGCATGGGTGCTAGCCGCAGATGCGTACGAGGAGAGGGTCAGAGGGCTTCTGGATGCCTGTTTCGCCCAAGGACGATTTCCACAGCTGTGGAAAACCGGCAGACTTGTCCTCCTGCGAAAAGAAGGTCGTCCGGTCGACTCTCCCTCAGGGTACCGCCCGATTGTGCTGTTAGACGAGGTGGCAAAGCTCTTCGAGCGTATAATTACCAATCGCCTCGTCAAGCACCTGGTGAGGGTCGGCCCGGACTTGGACGAAAAACAGTACGGATTTCGAGTGGGCAGGTCAACCGTACACGCAGTCCTACGGGTCAAGGCGATGGCGGAGGAAGCAGTTGCCCAGGGTGAGGTCGTCTTGGCGGTGTCTCTGGACATTGCCAACGCCTTTAACACCTTGCCCTGGAGTTGCATTAGGGAGGCACTGCGGTATCACCGGGTGCCAAACTACCTCCAGCGTATGATCGCCGATTACCTCTCAAATAGGTCTGTCATGTACAGGGGTCGCGAGGCGTGGTGCCATCATGTGGTGTCCTGCGGTGTTCCACAGGGGTCGGTCCTCGGGCCGCTTCTGTGGAACATCGGCTATGACTGGGTGTTGCGGGGCGTCCTCCTTCGCGGTGTTAGCGTCACGTGCTACGCGGACGACACACTTGTGACGGCCCGAGGCAGCACACACCGGGAGTGCGCCATCCTCGCCACAGCTGGAGTGGCTCAAGTGGTGAGGCGCATCAGAGCGCTGGGTCTTGAGGTGGCCCTGAACAAATCGGAGGCACTATGTTTCCACGGGCCTCGAAACAAGCCACCCCAGGGATCACATATAGTGGTAAGTGGAACTCAGATTAACATCGAGCCCCAAATGAAATATCTGGGGCTCACGCTGGACAGCCGATGGACGTTCGAGGAGCATTTCCGACGGTTAGTGCCCAAGCTGCTGCGCGCGGCGGCCGCACTTGGCAGTCTACTGCCGAATATCAACGGCCCTAAAGCGGCCTGCCGGCGCCTGTACTTGGGCATTGTGCGCTCAATGGCACTGTACGGGGCACCTGTGTGGTACGGCGCTCTGAACAGCCGGACAATTGCCCTTCTGCATCGTCCGCAGAGGGCAATGGCCATCAGAGCCGCCCGTGGATACCGCACGGTGTCCTTTGAAGCGGCGTGCGTCATAGCTGGTTCCTTGCCGTGGGAACTGGAAGCGGAAGTTCTCGCGTCCGTGTACTTGTGGCGCGAGAACTCGATAGCGGTGCACCGGTTCCCACCCTTGAAGGAGGAAGTTGAGGCGGAGAGGGAGGAGCAGCGAGCGGCAGCTGTTACAAAGTGGCAAGGCCTTCTGCAAAACCCAAGTGCTGGCGCTAGGACCGTCGAGGCAGTCCGTCCAGTACTCGTGCAGTGGCTGGACAGGGGACACGGTGTGCTCACCTTCCGATTGTCGCAGGTGCTAACGGGGCATGGTTGCTTCGGCAAGTACCTGCACCGGATCGGAAGGGAGCCGACTGCGGTGTGTCACCACTGCGACGGCTGCCTCGAAGACACCGCCCAGCACACCCTGGAAGAGTGTCCTGCGTGGGCAGATCAGCGTCGGGAGCTCGTGGCTGCCGTGGGCGGCAATCTCTCGCTGCCGGTCATAATTAACACAATGGTGGAGACTGACCGAGCGTGGGATGCCGCTCAAAAATTCTGTGAGGCAGTCATGGGGCGTAAAGAAGAGGCGGAGAGAGAAAGAGAGGCAAGCGCACCTAACTCAATTCGCAGCCGCCGCACAGGGAGGAGGAGGCGAGCGTACGCGCTCACGCACCCACCCTAACCGAGACTCGAGTGTGGGGCTAGGGGAAGCCCCTCACTCACAACGAGTCTGAGAGGGCGCGCTCGGAGTTCTTGCGCGCGAACAGAGAGGTGCAAAAGGGAACTAACAATCCCGCAACAATACGTTGGGGCGTAAAGCCAGTCACCACCGGGACGTAGAAGAGTGCTTTTACAGCGTGCCCTCATCCCGGTGGATAATGACGACGGTGGCCAACAGAGGGGTTTTAGTGGGTATGCTTCCTGTCCTTTTCCCGCAGGGGGAGGGGATGGGGGGAGAGTCCCACATAACCATCATGCCTTCCCCTGGTATGGTGGTATGCGTAACGCATTTCCCCTCTTAAAAAAAAAAAAAAAAAAAAAAAAAAAAAAAAAAAAAAGGTTAGGTTAGGTTAGGTTAGGTTAGGTTAGGTTAGGTTAGGTTAGGTTAGGTTAGGTTAGGTTAGGTTAGGTTAGGTTAGGTTAGGTTAGGTTAGGTTAGGTTAGGTTAGGTTAGGTTAGGTTAGGTTAGGTTTTCCCGAGGGTTTGGAAGGAGGGGAGGCTTTGCCTCCTCCGGAAGGAGGGTCGACCCCCAGACAGTCCGTCTGCATATCGCCCCATAGTGCTGTTGGATGAGGCCGGGAAGATGTTCGAGAGAATCCTGGCCTCCAGAATCCAGCAGCACCTAGAGACCGCCGGCCCGAACGTCTCCAACAGACAGTTCGGGTTCAGGGAAGGGCGGTCTACGCTCGACGCACTGAAGTCCCTCAGGGACTTCTGTGAGTACGCGTCGAGCAGAGGGGAGGGTGTCGTGGCGGTGTCGTTGGACATCGCCAACGCGTTTGGCACCCTCCCCTATGGGGTGATAAGGGAGGCACTCATATACCACCGAGTGCCTCCCTACCTGCGGCGTGTCATGGAGCACTACCTTTCCGAACGGGTAGTGCTCTATGAGCAGACGGACGGTCAACGGGGGTCGACGGCGATGGCCTGTGGTGTACCCCAAGGTTCCGTGCTCGGTCCACTCTTATGGAACCTTGGGTACGATTGGGCCATCAGGGGGGAGTTGCTCCCACGGACGGCCACCATCTGCTATGCAGATGACACCATGGTGGCCGTGCGTGGGACCGACATGAGGGAGGTGCTGTGCCGGGCGGAAGCGGCGGCCGAGCTGGCCATTTACCGGATTGGTCGGCTCGGCCTTAAGGTGGCCCTCCCGAAGACTGAGGCGATAGTCTTCGGGGGGCGGGGGTGGAGGCTGCCAGCGGGTGCGGCGCTCACGTTGGAGGGGGAGTCGGTCCTGATCAAGCCCCACGTTAAATATTTGGGGCTTGTATTGGACCGACAGTGGAACTTCGGGGAGCATTTCACCCAATTAGCTCCCCGAGTTGTGGGCGCCGCGTCAGCACTGGGGCGGCTTCTGCCGAACGTGGGTGGGCCGGGCTCCTTGTGCCGCCGGCTATATGCTGGTGTCACGAGGAGCATGGCTCTGTACGGGGCCCCCATATGGGCGGACAAGTTGTCCGCCAAGAATCGGGCCCTGTTACAGAGACCACAGCGGGTGGTGGCCCTCCGGATTGTGAGGGCCTACGTCACAGTGGCCCACGCCGCGGCCTGCCTCCTCGCCTGCACCCCGCCCTGGGAGTTGGACGCAGAGGTGCAGGCAGAGACCTACATGATTAGGTCCAGGGCCCGGGCGCGGGGTGAGCGCCCGGACCCTGAGGAGGTTGAGGGGACGCGCCGGATGATGGCGCGCCGACTGCGGGACAGGTGGAAAACCAACCTGGAGGACGCTCGCTATGGTGTTCGGACCATAGGGGCGATCCTCCCGTCGTTTGAAACCTGGTTGGGGAGAGCAGTCGGCGCGACATCGTACCGGCTTGTGCAGGTATTGACCGGACATGGGTGCTTCGGTCATTACCTGCACAAAATCGGGAGGGAGCCCGGCCCGCAGTGCCACGAGTGCGGCGATCCGGACGACACGGCTCAGCACACCCTCGCGGTGTGCAGCCGGTGGAGTTCGGAGCGCGCCGACATGGCACTGGCCATCGGGCAGTGGGACCTCTCCCTGCACAGCGTTGTGTCTGCAATGCTGTGCAGCGACAGGTCCTGGAGGGCTGTGGCCTCCTTCTGCGAATGTGTCATCTCGCAGAAGGAGGCCTCGGAGCGTGAGCGCGAGGATTCCCCTCACGCGCATCCGCTCCGGCGCAGACGGCAGGGGGTGAGGCGGCGGCGTTTTGCCGCCCGCCTCAACCCTTAGTGGCTGCGGGCGGGGGATGGGAGTCCCCCACCCGCCGTTGTATAGTCACTGGGTTGTCTGGGAGAGGGACCAGGCGTGCTCGGCCCCTCTCTCCTTAGGCGCGGGTAGCCCCGGCAGTGGCTGGGGCAGCCGGGAGGCAACGTGGGGATGCTTAGGCAGGTAACACGTTGTCTCCGATCCGGCAGGAGGGTACGCCAGGGTGGTTTTTAGTGGGTTGCGCTTTGCCGCCCCCTCTCATTCTGAGGGGGGGTGGCGGGTGAGTCCCACATATCCCCTCACCACTCCCATGGTGAGGGGAATCCATAAAGGATTTTCCACCCTGACAAAAAAAAAAAAAAAAAAAAAAAAAAAAAAAAAAAGGTTAGGTTAGGTTAGGTTAGGTTAGGTTAGGTTAGGTTAGGTTAGGTTAGGTTAGGTTAGGTTAGGTTAGGTTAGGTTAGGTTAGGTTAGGTTAGGTTAGGTTAGGTTAGGTTAGGTTAGGTTAGGTTAGGTTAGGTTAGGTTAGGTTAGGTTAGGTTAGGTTAGGTTAGGTTAGGTTAGGTTAGGTTAGGTTAGGTTAGGTTAGGTTAGGTTAGGTTAGGTTAGGTTAGGTTAGGTTAGGTTAGGTTAGGTTAGGTTAGGTTAGGTTAGGTTAGGTTAGGTTAGGTTAGGTTAGGTTAGGTTAGGTTAGGTTAGGTTAGGTTAGGTTAGGTTAGGTTAGGTTAGGTTAGGTTAGGTTAGGTTAGGTTAGGTTAGGTTCCCCCCCGAATGTCCCGAATGTGCTGCCACCTTGCCGTGGTGGGGGGGCTTGCGTGGCTCAATGATCCCCGACGCTATACCGGATAGGGCTTCCCATACCGGGAAGTGTCGGGGTGAGGGTCCAGACTAAGAGCGGCACACCGAACCAGTGGCGGGATACCCACTTTCAAGGGCCAGCGCAGGCCCGGGGAATTAAATGCTCCCCAAAAGAGCGCGTTTGCGGAGGAAGTTGCTCCCGGCTACTCTCTTTAGAGAGTAGTTAGTGGAGTGCAACTGCGCCCTCTGCTTTTGCAGAGGGCGCCCTGTAGGAGAACCTTGTGGGTAGTGAGCGGCGGTTTGCTTCGGCTTCCGCCGGTCAAATCGTAATCCGGACCCGTAGGCGTCCGGGGCGATGGCCGTCACGTAGGGCCGCGAGGAGACCACCTCTATAAAAAATCCAAACACGGCCTTTGGTGCAGGGCCTAAAACGCAGCCAATGTAGACGATGGATTGTGACTCTAATTACAAACTACCCCAGGAGGGTACCCTAACGGGAGAATCCCTCCCCGTGTCTGAGGACACGGGCTGCCCCTTGTATTCTGGGGGGGGCAAGAGCCACATCGTAGGTCAGCGCAACGCTGACCTTCGTGAACACGACCCAAGCGAACCATTAATTGACACTGATGCAGATTATATGCTGGAGATGGCGCGGCTAAAAGACCGGGAACGATGGATCGAGGAGATGACGTCGGAGGCAGGTAATGTCTCCGACTCGTCTCTTCCATCGGTACATCTTATCGGACCGGTCAAGAGGCCACATGCCGATGAGGACGAGGTGTTGACCGGACCGGCTGTGAAGCCGAAGGTCAACACGGCGAGGAGAGGGAAGAGCCGTGCGGGTAAGACGGTACTGCGGTTCCCCGAGTCCCGGGACTTTGAGGCGGAGGCGGACGCGGTTGTCAACTACCGCGTCAACCGTGACACGTCGCCGCCTCAAAGTCGTGGCAGGAAGGCCCTTAAAGGGGGAAAAGGAAGGAGGAGCTCGTCAGCCCCACGGGACCGCAGTCCCGTGAAGTTTCACGGCGACGATGAAGGGTACGTCGGGGTCGTCCGGGATGCCGCACTTCAAGTTATGGCTGAGGCCAAAAAGTGCGGCAATCTGAAGGGGGATGTCTGGGGCCGCATGAATCAGGCGTGCAACGACATCCTGGCGGCCGCAGACGTCCTCGATGGGAAGGGTGGAGGTGAGGAGATGGAACTACGGGCCTTGCGCGCGGATAACAAGCGCATGAGGGAGGAGCTCTCCCTCATGCGCAAGGAGCTCAAGGCCCTGAGAACCGCCTTCTCAGAGCGGAAACGACCGCCTTCGCCGGGTCCCGCCACTGAGGATGGCCTGCCACAACTTCTTGGGCAGGCCATGTTGGAGCTCAGGGAGGACCTCAAGAGGGACCTCTTCTTGTCCATCGGGGAGATGGTGAACGTCCGGATAGGGGAAGTCCGGGCCCTTCTCCCCGCTGGTCCAATCCTCCGCCCCCCTCTGGCGGCGGATAAAAAGAGGAATGAGGCTCCCTCCAAGTTGCCCCACTCCACCGGGCCGGCTCCTCCCACCAGGGCGGCTCTCCCGGCCAGATTGGCTCCCCGCGCCGAGCCGGCTCCTGCCGCGCAAAAGAACCCCCCGGCTAGGGCAGCGCCTACCACCAAGCCGGCGCGCCCCACTCGTCCAGCCAAAGTGGCAAGGGCGCTGGCTGCTCCCCGTCCCCCTCCTATCCGCGAGTTCGCCCCGGCAGTCGAGGCAGTGCAGGAGGCACTGCCTCCAATGCAGATGTCGTGGTCGGACGCGGTGAAGAGGGGGAAGAAGAAAAAGAAGGAGAAGAAGAAGGCAGCCCCCCCACCTAAGGTGCCTAAGGGTAACAGGCCCGCGCCGGGCCCGAGGAGACTGCCTGCCCCATCGACGGCTGCCATAGTGGTAGCCGTAAAGGAGGGCAGTGAGGCCACCTACGCCAGCGTCATGGCCAAGGCCATGAAGTTCTCACTGGCGGAGGTTGGCCTGGAACATGTGCGCGTCCGCAAGACGCAGACCGGGGCCCGCCTTATAGAGGTCCCGGGCGTAAAAAATGATAAGGCGGCGGACGCGCTATGCGCGAGGATTGACGGGTTGGTCGGCGATTTGGCCAAAGTGTACCGACCCGTCAAAATGGCGGAAATCCGGGTGGGTGGTCTCGATGAGACCATCACCCCGGAGGACATCGTGGCGGCAGTGGTAGCCAAGACTGGGTGCTCCCCCACCCATGTCAAAGTTGGCGCTATCCGGTCCCGCCACGACGGGACCGGCGTCGCCAACGCGCAGTGTCCGGTGTCTGTGGCCAACTCATTGGCGGCTGCGGGACGACTGCTGGTGGGGTGGTCGTCCGCCAGCGTCACAGCACTGCAGCAAAGGCCAATGAGGTGCTTCAGGTGTCAAGGCATCGGACACAGTGGGGCCCTCTGCCCATCAAGTGTGGACCGATCCAGGTGGTGCCACCGTTGTAGTGGGGTGGACCACTGGAGGGCCTCCTGCCTGGCTGCGCCACATTGTGACGTGTGCCTTAAGGCACGACGTCCGGCGGACCACATAATGGGGGGATGGAGGTGTGCTCCGCCTCACACCAGGGGCAAAGCCCAGTCGGGGCAGTCCGCGTCCCCCCCGATAAGGCGTGCCGCCGATGCGGCTGCGCAGGAGGGAAGCCCGATGGACCTCTAAATGCCAGCACACCAGCATTTAGAGGTCCTTCAGGCGAACGCCAACCACTCCGCCCGCGCCCAAGACCTGCTCATGCAGGTCATGGCGGAGTGGAACATTGGCGTCTTGGTGGTGGCCGAGCCGTACTTCGTCCCCCCCCAGCCCAACTGGGTCGGGGCGACGGATGGCTCGGTCGCCATTGTGGTGCCGGCGATGGGTGACCTTCCCCCCCTATCGGGAATGGCCCGGGGGTCGGGCTTCGCAGTGGCCAAGTGGGGAGACACTGTCCTAGTGGCAGTGTACTTCTCCCCGAATAGGCTGCTGCGGGAGTTCGAGACCTTCCTGGTAGGGCTGGGAAGGGTCGTCGGAGGGGCGGCGCCGGCACCGGTGGTGGTGATGGGGGATCTCAACGCCAAGAGCGCGGCGTGGGGTTCCCCCATCACGGACCCGAGAGGGGTGGCCCTCGAGGACTGGGCGGCGGCTATGGGGCTTGAGGTGCTAAACCGGGGCGACGCCAACACGTGTGTGCGGCGGAATGGGGGGTCGATCGTGGACGTATCGTTCGCGACCCCCAGCATCGCCGCACGGATTACGGACTGGCGCGTCCTGGAGGAGATGGAGACCCTCTCCGATCACGTCTACATCAGGATGAGGGTCAGCACCTCGCCGGGAGTGCCGCCGCCCCGTCCGAGAGGGCGGAGAGGAAGAGGAGGAGGAGGGGCTTTCCCAAGGTGGACCCTGGCCCGCCTCGACCGGGGAATGGTGGAGGAGGCGGCCATGGTGGAGGCGTGGTGTGCGCCCCCACCGGTCACCTTGGGAGTGGAGGAGCGGGCAGCCCGGTTTCGCGTCGCGCTAACGTCGGTGTGCGACGCGGCCATGCCCCGGGCCCGTAGGCTGCCCGCTAAGAGGCAGGTGTACTGGTGGTCGCAGGAGATTGCGGCCCTGCGAGCCACCAGTGATGCCGCCCGCCGTGCCTACACCCGTTGCAGGCGGCGGCGACACCTGCCGGAGGAGGAAGAGCATCTCCACAGAGAGCTGAAGGTGGCAAAGGAGGCGCTCTCTGTGGAGATAGCTCGCAGGAAGGACGAGGCGCGTGAGGAGTTCCTGGCGACGCTGGACAGAGATCCGTGGGGGCGGCCATACCGAATCGTGCGCAACAAGTTGCGTTGCGCACCCCCCCTGGATGCTCTGGAGCCGGAACTCCTCACGCGGATTGTGGAGGAACTCTTCCCCGCCGCGTCGGCTTTTCAGCCGCCCGGCATAGTGGGCCCCACGGTTGAGGAGGTAGGTCAAGATGATCCTCCTCCCGTGACGGTTGACGAAATGGAGAGTGTCGTCGACCGTCTCCGGTCCTGCAAAAAGGCGCCGGGACCGGACGGGGTACCGGGGAGAGTCCTCCACATGGCGGCGGAGCACCTCGGGGACCGCTTGCGGTCCCTCTTTGATGATTGCATCAGGGAGGGGCGCTTCCCGAGGTGCTGGAAGGAGGGGCGCCTCGTCCTTCTTCGGAAGGAGGGGAGGCCGATAGATACCCCTGCCGGTCATCGCCCCATCGTCCTCCTAGATGAGACGGGCAAGATGCTGGAACGCATTTTGTCCCGTCGCATCGTCCAACATCTGGAGGGCGCGGGGCCGAACATCTCGGACCGGCAGTACGGGTTCCGCGAGGGGCGGTCCACCATGGACGCGCTTTCGTCCCTCCGGAACTTCTGTGGGCACGCGGAGGAGAAGGGTGAGGGGGTCGTGGCGGTGTCGTTAGACATCGCCAACGCATTTGGCTCCCTACCCTTCCCGGTCATCAGAGAGGCCCTCCGCTACCACAGGGTGCCCGGGTATCTGCGGCGGATTGTGGAGCACTACCTTACCGACAGGGTAGTGCTCTACGATCGTGGGGGTCTGCGGGTCGCTCACCCGATGTCGTGCGGTGTTCCCCAGGGGTCCGTGTTAGGACCCCTGCTATGGAACATCGGCTACGACTGGGCGATCCGCGGAGCGCTCCTTCCCGGCATGGCCACCATTTGTTATGCCGACGATACTATGGTGG
>CAWYPN010000039.1:0-12411 GCA_963966035.1 Acleris laterana
TATTGTACTTCATGTTATTTACTCATATCTTGGGTTTCAAAGATATTGTAAGTTGACTTTATATCTTCCAAATTTTTGGATTTTTGTACCATTGATTTAAGGGGAGAATCAAGTTTACCCTTAAAGACATCAAAGGACGAAAAAAGTTTGTTTAAACTACTATCGGTACCTTTCGTTCCTATAGACTTAAGTGGAAACACACCCCAAGAGTGAGCAGACTACACGTCTTAAAAATAAATCGCCTTTTCAATTTGATAATATAATCTGTCTCTTACGTAGTGTCTCTCTCATTCAGAGTATGATTTATCAAAGTGCCATTATGACTCTACTTTAATCTGTTAATAAATTTGAAAAAATGTTTTGCAGGTGAATTACCTACTTGTTTTTATTATAGTTTAAAAACGTTATTTACTTACATAACACTTAATTTTAATTTTTGAACACCCAAATAGTACACAAATATTCAATTATATATATACTAAACACTAACTTAATCAACAGCCTCCCAGGATCCGCGCAAAGGTCTCAATCTATCCTAATCGAACGAGTAGTTAGTTAACTACACCTTATGTTATAAAAAAACACGTAGATGTCAAACCATGTCATGCCAACAGAAAATGCGACACAATTTATTTTAAGTCTAGTACTTAATTTTAAGGCATGGTTTTGATTTGAAAGCATTTTGATCTAACAACGAATGTTTTGCCATGCTTCCCGACGGCTTACTCACCAAACGATCGAAATTAACACTCACCATAGCACTCCATTCATTAAAGTTGGCATTATTTACTGAGGCAATTAATTTGTATAGTTTTTTTTTTATAGGAGGCACTTATTCAACACGATTCGTAGCATATGTATTGAAATGTACTGGGCCTGTGTTTGATGTAAATTCAGCAGAATCATGAACGATACACCATGTATCAGCTGCTATACGGATTTATCGAAGGTCCTAAAGTGTATGCCGACCGTATCATTAAAATACTGTTTTTGGCTAATGGTGTATCGTATTTAAGTTGACGTCAAACACAAGTTATTATTAATTTTTAATAAAGGACATATCGTTACTACTTTGGAAAAAGCTCGTATCTGATATTTCGAGATGTACGAGTTTGAACTTAATTCTGAATTAAGTTTAAAATCACGAAATATAAGATACGAGGTATTTTTGTGTCATTTCAAGTTTCGGTTGTATATCTAAACAACTGAGATATAAACTAATTGGACTCTAACTTTTTGTATTTATTTGTTTAAACCAAAAAAAAAACGAAGAAAAGTCCTAATATTCATGATCGTAGAAAACGCGAGCTTGTCTAAAGTTTCACCAATAACAGGGATTAAATACAACACACGGCAATTTTAGTCACACCAAATCCAAACACATCATTTCCACGTCATCCTCTTCAGGCCCTCGGCTGTACAAGCAGCCGGCGACCAAGTCCAACCGCGGCATCATGCTCAACGCGGTCGAGTACTGCGTGTTCCCCGGCGCCGTCAACGCGGAGGCCAAGCGGCGCGTCCTCGAGGAGATCGCGCGGTCCGAGGCCAAGCACTTCCTCGTGCTGTTCAGGGACGCCGGCTGCCAGTTCCGCGCGCTCTACTCCTACTGCCCTGACGCTGACCAGGTCGCCAAGTTGTACGGGACCGGCCCGAAGAACGTCAATGATAGGATGTTCGATAAGTTCTTCAAGTAAGTCTTGGTATTTTATGGTATACAATTAGGCGGGTTGTTGTTTGAGGAATTTTTGAGTGTTCCGAAACAAATTAATGCTAATCCTGCTAATTACCAAAATTCAACATTATCCGTAGTGAAATATTATTGTATTACATCATTGAAAAAAAAATCTTCTGGAGTTTTGGCGCTTCTCCAATATGATGGATTTGTTAGAAACGCTAGCAGATTCACTCCATATTACCGACACGTGTAAAAGTGATATTAAAATCGCCTATAAGTTGATTTGATTATAGTCCTCATCAACCTTATCCCTTCCAATAACTACGTCTCATGTTTTTAGACTGGCAAATTTCAGTCCAGCTCGTAAAGGAAAAGTAGTAATACTATTAACTTTGAACCTTATGCACAATACCAAGAAAACAATTGTTTTTTTTACCAACTGCATGACTTTAGGTTCTGTGATATCCACGGTCTTTTAAATGAGTAATACCAGTTCTCAATTCAGCTAACACTTTTTTAATTCTATTCCAGATACAATTCGGGCAGTAAATGCTTCTCGCAAATCCACACAAAGCACCTAACGGTGACGATCGACGCGTTCACGATACACAACTCGCTCTGGCAGGGCAAGAAGGTGGCGCTGCCCAGCAAGAAAGACATGGCGCTCGTCATATAGCTCTAGTCGCTCTGCCTGGCACACAGGGGGGCCACCGCGAGGCAGCACGAGTATGAAGATTGGATACCAGAAGATATCGATAAGATGCCTTCAAGGTGCAGCGATCTGAGACTGTGTAGTGAACTGTCCAAACTTTCCAAATTGCTAGTGAAGACAGAGTTATAGCAGGCATAAAGCTCTGTCCATTGCGGGTCTCAAGAGTAAAACCCTTGGTGGACGAGAGTAAGAGGCCTATGTGCAGCAGTGGATGTCACGGAGTGATATTGAAACTGATGCGGTGTGGTGACCCCCTCTAGATTTGTATGCTATCGGTTTTGTTCCGCGCTTGTGTCCGCGTGTGTATAGACGAGACGTTTGCCATATGTATTAGTGAGATGGTCGATAGTGTTCCAAATTATGTCACAAATCAGAACCTCTGCAGCCAAACTGATTGTAGGCGTCAAAGTTAATGTCCCTTATATAGAATAACAAATTCACAAACTAATATCGCTTATTTGTTATTGTAACTCGATAGTGATTATTTCCATTGACTGGGTAAGATTAGATGATTATTTGTTAGAGACATTCATTTAACGTCGTTTCTATTTCCATTTTTTTTACCGCTTGTATAGCTAATGTAAGAAGGTGCACTTACGTGGTATCGTACTGCCTGATCCTGTAAATAATTGTTTTTGTATACAGCTATTTATTAAAAGAATGTTAAAAAGGAAAATTGATGAATATCATTATTTCATTGTTTAATGATTGGTCATCAATAAAATATACTACCGATAGTATATGGTATGCAAATATATTGTATTAATACAAAACATAACGAATAATATTGAATTTCATATTAATTGAATGGTTTTATTGGATGATACCCAACGAAGGATCATGAAGGTAAGTTTTGGCAGGTTTACATGAAAACAAAGGGTAAACATAATCAACTTTAATAATTAACTAATTATTACACATAGCTATCTACTTCCATATTACAAATTAAATAAATTAACAATATTTAAAATCAGTATACCAATATAACCATGCATACAGAATAAAATAATGAATCATTTGCTGGTAAATGTCACAATGAATCTGCCTAATTATCGCTTATTGTTAAGAAGCTGACTTAAATTACAATTATAATCACTAATAAATTTAACCTAAATCATAGTTATACAATTAAGAATGTCTTTCTCCACTGGGCAATTAGCTCAGCGTGGCATGAAATGAGATCATTACGAATTTCAATGTATTTGGCGGTGACCCTTATTTGTTGGTACACTTCGTTTTTGGCATTTAACCTTTTATACGCACCAGTCATTAATTACACTACATAACATAGGTGAAAACTACCCAATTAAAAATGGTATAACCTATGCTTTTGCGGTTTAAAAATCTCTAAAAACAGCTGCATTGAATATTACAGCGCGTTAATTAAAATCATTTTAAGAATTTCATAAATATATCAAATCGCTTTTAACTCTTTTAGCAATTCAGCTAACGAAGTGTACACCTCCCAGATTCTTAACGTTGTACTTGCAGCTGACGGTGTATTTGTCACTCGCGTTTACAACCTATCAAGAAACTACGGGCCTATCATAGTCTTGTTTATCGAAGCGGATAAACGTGGATAAAACATCTGTCACTTTCTTACGAGTACCCCGAGCTCGATTTTACTATAGATTAGTCGGTAAAAGGGTCATACACAGATTTAGGTTCGCGTCTTTCCTGTGGACATACCCGAAGTTAACGTGTTTAAGTCCTAATTTTCTGGCTGAACCCACATCCGCATAAACGGCGTCACGTCTACTTTAGTCCTATCAAATAAAAACATTACTTATATGCACACAAGCCCTTAACTATTGACCACAGGAGAGACAACTTTTGTTTTTTCGAATGTGTATGACCCAAAAATAATAAATGGGTGAATTTCAAAAATTTTGTACAGTAGAACACAACCGATATGGCGTGTAGTGAATCTTCGTTCGCGCAGACACGAACAACGATTACGTAATAGTTATAGGGTGCAAATTAAATTGCATCTATTTTTTCATCTCACTCACGCACGTTTGACGGCTGACTGAATGACACGCGGGCGCGCGACAACATGGCGTCACTAATAACCAATAATAGCACAGAATACGACCACGCTACGGTGATTGGTTCCCGCGCTTCGAAAAAATGTCATCTGCGCAGGTACATCGGTAAGCAATATCAGTTGTGTTTTACTGTCCATAGTTGAGGCCTTAATTGTGTAGCGAAAATTAGTCGTACAATCATTATGGCTAATTTTGGTTACACAAAGGAAAAAATAAGGTATTTTTAATTATACCTGGCGCACTGGGTGATAAAACCCCTTAAATTTAGAGATGTGCGCGTATCGATGAAGTCAAGTCCTTTTTTCGTTTTTTTTTACTAAGTATTTATACAGGGTGACACCTAAGACGTAATACAAAATGTTATTTTCTGGATCTACTCATGAGTACGATCAACTTTTACTATGGGACAAATATCGGAATCGGTAGAAAAAAAATAATCTCGCATACTAAAAGCAATGAGCTAGTTTCCCAATTTGTATGGAAACGTCGATTTTGCGTTTACGTTTCCGAAGTTGGTCCCATATTAATAGTTGATCGTAATCATGAGTAGATTCGGAAAATAATATTTTGTATTACGTCTTAGGTGTCACCTAGTATAATTATAATATTTTTTGTACGGATATTATAATAGATTCACATTTAAAAGGAATAAAAATAAAGAAAGAGTAACTATATTTACAATTGACATTTGTACTGCATTTTCCTTAAGTGATCTTTTTGTATTTTAAAATTGTAACTTAACGTCTATTCTAAGGTAATGTGAGAATTTAATATTCGGTAGGTAGGCGGGTCGACTCATAGTACGTGGGACGAATGATACGCGAGTTCTTAGCGGCAAGTGCCTAATAGAATATTTTTGAGATTCACCCGAATATCACAACAATCTAGTCCCAAATTAAGCTCTAGGTTTGTACTATGGTTACTAGGCGACGATAAATATACTTATAATTATAGAGAAATACATACTTGTGTATCAAATTAAGACAAAACATTAAGTACCAATTTCACCAAACGATGTTAACCATTTCACAGACGATTAGAGCGTTAACAGCTGTCGAAATGTATGAACTAACAGTCGATTAACATTGATGAAATTTAACATCAATTGGTGACATTGGTAATATCGAATTACTTCCAAAAAAATCGTATGTAGCCTGGGGTACGTGCAAGAATGACGGGTGCTGTGTCTGTTCATCCACCTCGGTAAGTAAGGGGGGGGGGGGAGCGCCGCTAGACGATGGTGAAGTAGTGCGCGACGTGCGCGGCGGCGCCGGCGTCGACCGTCTTCTGCAGGTTGAGCTGGTGCACGATCGTGTCGGGGTTGTCCACCTCCTGGGGGGGGGAGGATTTAATTAGACCAGTAGTGTGACAACTCAAAACGGTCCAGGGAATAGATTGTAGCAGTTTCACGTACACGTCAGTTATAATTTCCCAGAATGACACGTGAAAAAAGTGTAACTCAGCAAATTAACGTATTATGTCAAACTGGTAAACAATCAAATCCCTCGACTGTACAGTGTACAACTGCTGCTACAGTATTAGGTAGCGCTGTTTGCCGGGATGCCAATGTACGTATGTAAGAGTTCGTTACTGAACGTTATATTTATCATATGTACAATCTGGCAATCGTGGTAAGAGATATAATTTCAACAGTATATAACTTTATGAGACCTAGGACTAAAATAAGGTCATTTTCTCATTATAGGCTTGCAAGATCAAATATATTATCTAACTAACGTACCTCTTCGTCGGCGAATCCGTTGATTTCTACAGGAATCGTCTGGCCATCCTGGGTGATTACCTGTTTACCAATTTCAAAATTATAACGACACCTTGTATCTTAAGACTGCACCGAGCAAACGTCGAGCGTCCAATGGCGCCCTCATTACTTTTATTGTGTTTTCTAATTAATTAAAGAATTTCCTTGCAAACAGACGATACGTTTTTGTAGCGCAAGTAAAAACACAATTTATGGGATAGGTATGTAACAAACTTTAATAACAATAGGCTAAGTAAAGTTTTTGGAAGATATGTATATTATATTTATTTTTGATAGTCGTCATCCTAAAGATCAAGAAATTGCGGCTCTTTTATTTTTATTTCCTCTAATATTTTAGAAATATTTTTTTTAGTTATGAAGTTGACATTTGTACACTTTAATGACCGACTAGCTTGTTGCCTTCGTACTTAATGAAAAAGAAAAAAAACACTTCTATATCTGTCATTGTCAAATCAAATCAAAGTAAACAAACGATTCAATACAACGGCTCTTTTCTGTTTGCTTGTGTTTCATGTGATCAGTGTTTTTAGATATATTTTTAACGATCTCAGAACGAACTCCGGACTTTCGTTTTGCCGCTTTGCTCTAAGACCTTTGCACGATATTTGGTCTACGATTTATTTTCGACCCCTTTGGCACTTCTTCTTGGACACCGATTTCTTCCTTTCTCGACGACTCTTGCTCTGCTTTTTGATAGCCACGAGAGCACTTTTGAATTGTACAATCCACGCAATGAATTCAGGCAATCCCACACGGACTGTGGAAATGGAGTATTACAAAGATTTACTTGAATTTACTTATTTGAATTGAACTGTTTGTTTACTTTGATTTGATTTGACGTTGACAGATATAGAAGTGACAGTTTTTTTTTCTATTTCATTAAATACGAAGGCAACAAGCTTGTCGGTCATTAAAGTTTACAAATGTCAACTTCTTAACTAAAAAAAAGATTTCTAAAATATTAGAGGAAATAAAAGTAAAAGAGCCGCAGTTCCATGATCTTCAGGATGACGACTATCGAAAAAAAATATAATTTACATCTCTTCCAAAAACTTTACTTACACAATTGCCCTTTGAGTAGTCAGCTTAACGGGAAAAGGTGGCAACTTTTTTCCGTTAAGTTGATAACTCAGAGGTGAATTGTTATTAAACTATGTGATATACCCTATAAGTTGTGTTTATACTTGCGCTACAAACACATTTTGGTTGGTTCCAAGGAAATTCTTTAGTTAATTAGAAAACACAATAAAAGTAATGAGGGCGCCACTGTACATCCGGCGTACGCTCGGCGTAGTCTTAAGAGATTAATGATGGGACTGGGAGTCAGTTCTTGGACTAAATGCTCGTCTTAAAACACCTCAAAAATTATACAGTATTCAATGATATGAAATTTATGTGAGGGCACTAAGTTAAAATGAAATGTAATTCTCGAAAATAAATAAAAACGTAATGTTACGAGTGACATAAATGTATAAGTGACCCGTTACTATGGTTACTATTGTATTCGGGGACGAGTGGTTACCTGCAAGGACTTGCCGTCGGCGGAGGTGATCGCGAGGCGCGTGCCGTCCTGCATCGTAAAGTGCAGCGGGTTGCCCTGCTCGTCCGTCACCTGGCACAAGCATCTCCATCATTGCAATCATCTTCATTAAGGTGACAAGGCACCAATAATGGACACTTGATTCTTATTTTACAGAAGAAATTATTTTTCTTTTGTTTTACAAAATTTAATTAAGATTGAAGTGTCCATTACTTACATTATTAATCATCTTTTTCTAGTGATTTTAAATTTTGTTTTTATTTTACGTAATTTCAATTAATATAAAAAAAACGTTTAAGTTTAGTTAAGATGTCGAGTGTTCACTAGACGCCAAGAGGGTTATCCGAAATGACCGTAAACATGGTAATAACAATGTTATAATGGTTACAAAAGAACATTAACTATGTCAACGCTCATTATAGAACAGTGTTCACGCCCCGGTTACGCTATAGGTGGTATTCTAATACCGTTAACGATATCAATATAAGCGGTTTAAAGCACGCGAATAGAACAATGCATTTACGGTATCGGTTCCTCTAGGAAGTATACTCGGACCTACTTATTTTCTTGCATACGAAAAAAAAAATTTCTAGCTGTAATCTGACTGATAAAATAAAGACTTTACCGGCATGTGCTCGCTTTCTTCCAGCACCAGTGGCTCGGTCAACTCCAGCTCTTCCTCCATCTGTACCTAAAAAAATAACAAGCAGACAACTTAGGCAACATTTTTTCATTCTGATATGTAATTCGTGCAGCGCCTACGAGTAAATAGTACATTGTGTATTAAGGGTGGTAAAGAAAGAATTACAAACGAGAGTCTGTTAGAAGCTTTAATGACTCGAGCTTTGTATTTCCTTTACCACCCGTGTAACATACAATGTTTTTCATCACTATTGCGAGGAAATGAAATAAAATCAGACAAAAGATCATATTTTTAACTTATTAGCGGCAGACTACATCATTGTCTGTGACTTACCACAGATAATGTCAAACGTGTTCGGAGTCCGATTCTAGTGACATATGAGATCAATATTATAGTTTATTATGCGAGATTTTTAGGAAATAGTATTTAACTGACATTTCATCTCGAATGAAACTTCATATCGAATGGCACAAGAATTGGGGTCCTGACATATTGTGATAGTTTGAGTCCACGTATAATATAAAAAAAAAGCTATTACGCACGTTAAGGACGTAATGGTAAAAAAAAGGCCCGCAGGTATTATTTTGGATTTACGGTAGATTTTTCTAGCATGTTAGGACACTATTTACGAGCAAGTGTGATGAAAATTACTATTACAATTTTCAAGGCCATTGAGATGGGAGTTTCGTAAAAATATCTAGTTATAAACCAAAGTGCCAATCGTGATGGAAGTATTGGAAGTGAGATGTCAATTCATTGTTTAGTTTAGTGCATTTTGAAGCCAAGTTCATTCTTAATTGGAAAATAAATTATGCAATACATACACACATACCGTGAGGCCTTCATTCCAGAGTGGGATAGGAGTTACAGAATTACCAACAACTCTAAAAACTTGTTGTTAATCCTATAACCACATTTTGCACAACAGGCTAAGATGTTTACCATGTGTATATTAGTGACAGGCTGCAAGCCCATCGCCTAACAATACTACAAACCTTTAATCCCTTAGTCGTCTCTTACGACTCCCACAGGAAGAGATGGAGTGGCACTATTCTAAGCCGGCAACCACACGGCAAATTAAGCAATAATGATGGGAAAATTAAATGTTGTAACTGCACGAGTCCACGCACCTGTTCCAGCTGGTCGATCTCCTGGCCCAGCGGCTCCAGCGCGGGCGGCAGCGGCAGCTCCTGCGCGGCGCCCAGCTCCGGCCGGCGCAGCAGCAGCGAGCCGCCCGAGTACAGGGAGCAGTCCGTGAGGACCTTGTCGCTCTCTATCGCCATCTGTGGGGAACGCATAGACACAATTAATGGCAACAGCAAGCATAATTATACACTATTGGTCACATAATTAAGTACGCTTGCGTTTTTCCCATTTAAGTATGACTTTTTCATTCATTCAAAAAGTAGGGAGTTCCTATACAGGGTGAATTATAATTCGTGATCATGATGATCACCTCTGAAATCATGAAAATCTGCTGTTTCACGGAAAAGTTCGATATGTACTCGACCAAAATGTATGAAGCAGGTGAATTTTTGATCACGAATTATAATTCACCCTGTATAGATAAACAGAAATAAATGAGCTCCCAACTTTATTTATAAAAACGAATTTTTATTTTTAAGTAGATAACACACTTCAAATTATTGCTAGGCTAGCATTGTATTATGTGATAGCATTATTTTTCATCGCCCGAAAATATGCACAACAACTAGTCGGTAACTTGTGAAGCTTAGAAAGTAGTTCGCGATAGCATGAATGTTAAGTAAGGGTAACTGACCTGGTCGGCGTCCATGATGTGGAAGGCCTGCGGGCCGGCGCCGGCGTCGTAGGTGACGTAAATGACGCGCTCGTCGGCCGGCGCGGGCGCCGCCGCGGGCGCCGGGTTCTTGTCCACCAGCAGGCTCACCTGCTTGTGCACTTGCTGCAGGACGAAAATTACCATGTCTATTAAAATTGCAGGAGGTAAGTTACCATTTCTATTAAAATTGTAGGAGGTAAGTTACCATTGTTATTAAGGCTGCAGGAGGTAAATTAACATTTCTATTAAAACTCCAGGAGACAAGTTACTATTTTTACTAAAACTTTGTGAGGTAAATTACCAATTCTATTAAAACTGCATGAGGTAAATTACCATTTCTACTAAAACTGCAGCAGGTATATTACCATTTCCATTAAAACTGCAGGAGGTAAATTACCATTACTATTAAAACTGCAGGAGGTAAATTATCATTTCTATTAAAACTGCAGGAGTTTAATTACAATTTCTATTAAAACTGCTGAAGTTTAATTACCATTACTATTAAAACTGCAGGAGGTAAATTACCATTACTATTAAAACTGCAGGAGGTAAATTACAATTTCTATTAAAACTGCTGAAGTTTAATTACCATTACTATTAAAACTGCAGGAGGTAAATTATCATTTCTATTAAAACTGCAGGAGGTAAATTACCATTTCTATTAAAACTGCAGGAGTTTAATTACAATTTCTATTAAAACTGCTGAAGTTTAATTACCGTTTCTATTAAAACTGCTGAAGTTTAATTACCGTTTCTATTAAAACTGCAGGAGGTAAATTACCATTACTATTAAAACTGCAGGAGGTAAATTATCATTTCTATTAAAACTGCAGGAGTTTAATTACAATTTCTATTAAAACTGCTGAAGTTTAATTACCATTACTATTAAAGCTGCAGGAGGTAAATTATCATTTCTATTAAAACTGCAGGAGGTAAATTACCATTTCTTTTAAAACTGCAGGAGTTTAATTACAATTTCTATTAAAACTGCTGAAGTTTAATTACCGTTTCTATTAAAACTGCTGAAGTTTAATTACCGTTTCTATTAAAACTGCAGGACGTAAATTACCATTACTATTAAAACTGCAGGAGGTAAATTATCATTTCTATTAAAACTGCAGGAGTTTAATTACAATTTCTATTAAAACTGTTGAAGTTTAATTACCATTTCTATTAAAGCTGCAGGGTAAATTACCATTATTAACAAAATTTCGTTCCGATTGTTTTTGATTCCTTTACACTAACAGTGTGAAAATTGTTGCTCGGTGTCAAGCTGATATCGTGGTTTCGATGCGAACGACCCCACGAGGCAGGATTAGGTGCAAGATCATTACGTGTCTGTGTCTAGATTCTAGACTGAGAGGTACCTACCTTCTTGTGCTTGTTGAGGTTGGAGCAGTCGGCGAAGGCGCGCGGGCACAGCGGGCAGCGGAAGGGCCGCTCGCCGGTGTGGCGGCGCGCGTGCTTGAGCAGCGCCCAGCGCTCCGCGAACCCGCGCCCGCACGTGGCGCAGCGGTGCCGCGCGCCGCCCGCCTCGCGCCGCACGTGCGCCAGCCACGAGCTGCGGCACGCGAACCTGGGGGGGCACACCAACTGTCAACATGACGTGGAAACAACAACAACAACAACTAAATAATCCGCGAGTATAAAAACATAGAGATGGTGACCTATGCTCGCGCCGCGGTAAAATTCTCAATTTGACAGCTGTCAATGCAGTGTTAAATAAAACCTCAAATATAAAGCATGTATTGTACTGATTTGACAGCTGTCAAGTCAGCTACTTTATACAGCGCGATTATAGTATAGCTACACGACGTAACGATGTTAAATTGCATCGAATAAGGAAGAAGTGAAGTGATTATTACAGTAAAAAATAAAAAAAAGTATAAGGGAAGTTAACCCGATATTGTTGTAAAGTGAAAATGTATCGAAAATCATTATTACTAATCGAAATAAAACCGGATACTATAATTATACAGTGACTGCAAACCGGACATAATAATTATTAGGTCGAAGTTAACCGGAGATCATAAATAAAACGCCGACATAAATCGGATAATAATATATAAAAGTTATAAGGCCGAAATAAACCAGATATGATAATTATAAAACCGAAATAAACCGGATGTAATAATTATAAGACCGAAAAGACCCGGATATAATAATTATAAGACTGAAATAAACCGGATATAATCATCATAAAACCGAAATA
>CAWYPN010000040.1:0-17048 GCA_963966035.1 Acleris laterana
CTGTGAGTACACACCAACACCATGCTCACTCTACAGTACTAGGGTACTACACCGGCGCAGCTGAGGGCGCGCCGCCCCCGCCGCGGTCCTGGCTGTGGACCTCGCCGCGGGGGCGGCGCCCGAGCGCGACTAGGGCGTCACCGCGCACCCGCCGCTGTGAGTACACACCAACACCATGCTCACTCTACAGTACTAGGGTACTACACCGGCGCAGCTGAGGGCGCGCCGCCCCCGCCGCGGTCCTGGCTGTGGACCTCGCCGCGGGGGCGGCGCCCGAGCGCGACTAGGGCGTCACCGCGCACCCGCCGCTGTGAGTACACACCAACACCATGCTCACTCTACAGTACTAGGGTACTACACCGGCGCAGCTGAGGGCGCGCCGCCCCCGCCGCGGTCCTGGCTGTGGACCTCGCCGCGGGGGCGGCGCCCGAGCGCGACTAGGGCGTCACCGCGCACCCGCCGCTGTGAGTACACACACACACCAACACCAACACACCATGCTCACTCTACAGAACTAGGGTACTACAAATACCATGTGAAAACTGCACCACCAAAAGAGCGTATCGTCATGTCACTTGCGTCCATTTTTTATTGAGAAGCGCAATTTTTTGGCACTATTTTAAACATATTGAAGTCAAAGGGTCCGTAGCATAATATCGAAAATCAAATTGCATAAGTTCGAAATTCCTAACACAAAACTTTGAATATCAAAATGTCTAATGTACGAAATTACTAAAGATGCATGTCCTAATGCACTCTTAAACGAATGAACACATTTTCGAAAATCAATATTCCATTGTACAATATGCCTAATGACAAAACTTGAAACTCAATATTTCTAGTGCTCAAAATCACTACCTACGTACAAAAAGCTTAGTGACAATTCTACGAAAATCAAAAAAACTCCACCCCTAATGAACGTAGCATATCTTCGAAAATTTATATGTCGTTCGAAATTTCGTACTTTACACATTTTAAACTTAGGTCAACCAGGCGTAGATACAATGTCATTAGGTTTTTCGTGCACTAGTGGTATTGTACTTTAGACTTTTTAAAACAGGCTAATTAACCATAGGACATGCATCTTTAGGAATTTCGTACATTATACATTTTGATATTCAAAGTTTTGTTTTTAGGAATTTCGTACTTATGAAACTCGATTTTCGATATTATGCTACGGGCCCAAGTCAAAGCATATAACTAACTTTCATTGGAAATATTTATTTAACATGTCAAAGATAAAGAGAGACACAATTTATATTCCTTTCGGGGCTATTATGTACGAAAATAATCGCATAAACAAAAAAATGCTTGAAACCTTAAATTGTTTTTACGGCTGTTACCAATTCTTGAGGTTATAAAATATTTTTACTTTTTAAGAAGCCCTGATTTTATTTTTATTATTTACCTATTACTGGCCACCCTCCGGTAACTGGCCACTTAGCAATAAAATGTGTAAAGCAAGAGATTTGCTCACATTTTTGCGATTAAACTAGAATACCTAGATCCTGAGTTATATTACCCGGAGTACTGTCCAAGTATCTTTACTAACAGCTTCAGTAAGAAATTTGGTGGCTGCTAAATGACACATAGCCTAGAGCTTATTTTAGGACTAGGTTAATTGATATTTATTGATATTATTTGACAACGCGCTGGCCTAGTGGGTAGTGACCCTGCCTACGAAGCTAGCGGTCCTGGGTTCGAATCCCGGTAAGGGGCAGATATTTGTTCCAGAGTTATAGATGTTTTCTATGTATTTAAGTATATATTTCTCTATATAAGTATTTATATCCTTGTCTAGTACCCATAGTACAAGCCTCGAGCTTAGTTTAAGACCAGGTCAATTGATATTTATTTATTTAATCAACTTTTTTTTGTCCACAGGCGACCCTAATGGGTCAAGCAGAAATTCAGCGGACAACGGGTGTTTCAAAAGAGACTAAGTTCATGTGCTAGTGTTCTAACAATTACTAAAAGTATCGTTAAGGTTTCGTTTAACAATTATTTAAACCTTATTTAAAACTACTTAGAAGTAGATATTCTTAATTTAAAGATTAAGAGCTCTAGACTTGTTTCAGTCCTTGCTATTATATCTTAATTCTTGACAATATATTCAGGGCCTTTCAAATCTGTGAATCCATATTGTAGTCAAAAAAGTTTAACTATGAATTTGGGGATTACCTGGCTCGGATTTTAGTAGACCTCGCCAAGGCTCGGCCCGCCAAGCCCCTCGTCAGGCAATTCCCTACTTTCCGGACTGGGCAATAATGTCCTATTTACCCAGTAGAATTAAATGAGGCCCGATTCCCAAAATAGCAAGATCAGATTAATAACATAGATCCCTTATATTGACTGTCTGCCCCCTATTTCACCATCCTGACATTGACAGGTGATAGGTGACAATTCGGTATACATTGTGGAGTTAACAAGCTTTCACATCACTGGTATTCATATAAGCTACTCCATGTACACTGTCAGGGTGGTGAAATAAGGGCCACGTGGTACGTATAAGTACAGGGTAATGTCAAATCTGCTTTATAGAAGTTTGCTGTACTATTTTAATACTAGATTTAACATTCAAGTAGATATATACAAAATTATATGTATGCGTTTTTAACATACATGTTAACTTGATTTAACCTTTTTTACGCCATTGACGGCTAAATCCGTTACAGTTGTCAGCGCAAAATGAGCGCTAAACAGTTTTACCACAGCGAGTTTACATATGTAAATTAAATATAAATAAAATGCCCGCTTTAGGTACATGGAACTATAATTTAAATTAATATCCCAATGTGGTTAAATTCCATTACTTAGGTTAAAATTTTCAAACTTGTGGGACGTGCCACAAGTATGTTTATACTTCTAGCTACGTCTATACCATTTCATTGTATAATACTAAAGAACGCCCGCAACTTCGTACGCGTATACTCCCCTATTTCTCCCCGTTGGGGGTCGATTTTCGGAAAATACTTTCTTAGTGCACCCCTAGACCTAATGAGGTACCTTCGTGCCATATTTGGAATCTCTTAAACCAGTAGTTTGGGCTGTGCGTTGATATCAAATATCAAATCAAATATCAGAGTACAATGTCACACCAATTGACCTAGTCCCAAACTAAGCTCTAGGCTTGTACTATGGGTACTAAACAACGATATAAATAGTTATATAGAGAAATATTTACTTTACATAGAAAATATCCATGACTCAGGGACAAATATTCGCGCTCATCACACAAATATCTGCCCTTACCGGGATGAACCCAGGACCGCTAGCTTCGTATGCAGGGTCACTACCAACTAGGCCAGCGCGTCGTCAATATGTCAGTGAGTTCCTTCTTTTATATATTTAGATTGAACCATATTAACTTGGGTTATTTTATTTGCTACCAATATTCATAACGTTTGCTAAGAAAACAGGAAGATTCCATATAAATATTACCATATTGGGATTTTATTTAATTTTTGCATACTTTAATTTTACTTTGTGGTCTAATTTTTAGAAATCTCAACTGTGCTATCGTTGTTACAAATTGTTGAAGTTGAAATGAGCGACGGTTTCCACCTGACAACGGCAATTTCTGAACATGGCGTCTAAAAGGTTAAGGAGAACACATTTGAATTGCTTATACAATTATTTTACGTAATGATCAAAGTACATTAAGTACGGCGTATATAGATATAATCTCATTATTGTAAATGTGTGTAATTATAAAAACAAAAAAAATACTTTATAATAATAAATTCTAATCCGCGCTGCTAAAATATTTTAACCTTTTCAACGTTATTATATTAGATTATATAAAATCCATGCACTAAAAGATTCGTCAATGACGGATATATGTCTTAGCGGAGATATTAAATTAAGCAAATTATTTATTTTAATAAAACGAATTAAAAAAAGTGACTAGTTTTTAGGCAAGTGGTATTCCAATTGGGATACATCTTTAAAATTAACCCCAGTTCTCTCCAACTACTTATAAAAAGCGAGCTCTGATAACCCAACCCCTGCTTCACCACGACGAAGGTTCTAGAATAGCCTATGACGCTCCTTACGTGAATACCAGCCGTTTAGTCTATAGGTAGTCACATAGAAACATGTATACAGTATTCGGGTGAAGCATTACATAAATCAATAAGCGAATCAGTGGTTAGTTACATTGAAATATCTTGCAATTAAAAAGTAATTTAAGTCACTGAGGGACTGTCGTTTGATCAGTAGTTAAACAAAGTTTATTGCAAAAAAAAAGCAATTACAAGCAAGTACGTACATGAACTTAAGATAAGGTGTACAATGGCGAACTTATCCTTTTAAGGGATCTCTTCCAGTTAACCTGACTGAGTGTGCAAACTGTACGAGCATAGGCAAAATTACAAGTAGTGCACAAAAAGTAAATAAACCAATAATTCTACACACAAATAAGATATAAAATATCTAAATACATATACATATAAAATGAATAGTATATACATATATCATATATATATATTTTTAAATACATCAGTAACCAATTATGAATTCAACTGGAAATGTAAAATATCAGCTAAAAGCTTGACGTTAGTAATGGGTTCGGCTTTCAATTCCTTTTTTTTTTGGAATTTTAACAATTAGTTGACTTAACTACCCTTTTGAACGCCTTACGTCGATTACAAAACGCGCGAACATGTTTGCTATGCTATTCAAATTACAACTTAATTCATACGAAACAGTCTCTTTTAAACTTGGGACTTGTGACGGCTATAGCCGTCGTGGCGTGAGTGGCACAACTTTCAAGATGTCGGCCACAGCCGTCTGTGGCGTTAAAAGGTTACTGATCAAACAACGGCGTCTAAATATGTAAATAAAGAACTTACGATATAGTTTTTAAATTTGCCGAGTAATGGTACTTATGATATACAATAAAATATGTTCTTACTTGATTGATATAACATATAAATAAGTATTAAGCCAAGTGCAACTCAAATGATCAAATAATAGAGGTTCGACAACATTTCTATAGTTTTTTTTTATAATCAGCACACGTATTTTATATATATATATCCATAACCGTGAAATCAGGATTTGCCGCATTGCAAACCGAGAAATATATATTTTTATTCTAAGACATGGTTTGTAGGTTATGAAACTTTTTTCCATAACCTCAAAAACTTGAAGGTTAGTCATATTCGATGAGATTTGTTTCGGATAAATGAAATATAAAATGAACCAGATTTGTGTTAGGCAAGTGTTTATTGTAATATAATTGTAATTTAATAGGGTACCAAATAGGCAAATTTTTAAGATTTATAGAAATTGAAATTTATATGATCAGGTTCACTTAGTCCATATTCCCATTTCGTCCATATTCCCATCTCGTCCACATTCCTATCTCTTCTACGAGTGATTGTATTGATATAGAACAGCTCTACAGAGTTAAGTTGCAGACGATTTAGAAATGAGGACTAATTATGAATGCGGACGAATTGGGAATATGGACGAGATAGGAAGTTGGCAATTTGGGATTGGTACGTGGACGAGATGAGAATGTGGACGAAATGGGAATACAAAATGAACCTGAGCGCTACTGAGTATGTGGTCATTCTAAATAATTAATTTGAACGGTACCCTATATTTTATGGCCGTTTCCTCGTGGTTCTACTATTTTTGTCCTAGGGTGATGGAACCAGTAATGGACAAGGCACCAATAATGGACACTGATTCTTATTTTACAGAATATAAGGATTATTCATTTGTTTTGCAACAATCAATTTAGGACCGTATGACATTTGAATTAAGAGTGAAGTGTCCATTACTGGTGCCTGTCAGCTAAAAGTGTCCATCATTGGTGCCGTCACCTTACTGACTTTCGACGGAGCCCCGCCCAAGGGCGGAGCTCCTGCTTCTAAGTGGTTTTGCCCTTCGGCCATCTGAAGATACCTAACCTACCTACTTTTACAACCACAATTAGTATTTAGTGATCAAATCTAGGTTCACTTTTTGACTAGGAGGACAAATTAGTAGGACCACGAGGAAGTAAGTTATTTTATGTGCGCCGAAGCCGATGTATTTCGCTTGGAAGTTATTTTAAGATGGTAGCACAAATTGTGTCGAGTTTAGCTGTTAATCATGTAGTAGATGTTATTGATGTAAAATAAAATTATTTATAAAAGTCTTCGGTTTTTTATTTCAACGTACTGTACATTAATAGCACTTTTTGTCTATACAGGGTGTCTCATTTAAATCGGTCAGTATGGGAAAGTCTGAAACTATAAGACATACGAAGATTTGTTCTTAGGAACCATGTCACCGATTTTGATAAAAAGAAAAACTGCATTCATACATTTGAAAAAAAAACTGTACCCTGCTAGGGAATCGAACCCGGTTGTTTTGAAAAAATAAACTTACACTATTTCTATTCAGATATCGATTGTGTAGGTCTTAAGCAGTAAATGTTTCTAAGAAACATGATGTTTAAAATGAATAAAATGCATTGTTTTCACATACTTTAATTTATCATAGTAGGTGTTCGAAGTGACCACTGTTTTTTTCAATACAATTTATTCAACACGTTTAGGTAAAAACAATTTTACATGCCTGAACTTGTTGAATATTGTACCGGTGGTCACTTCGAATATCTATTGAAATAAATTAAAATTATGTGAAAACAATGCATTTTCTGGATTTTAGACATCATTTTTCTTAGAAACATTTACTGCTTAAGACCTACACAATCGATATCTGAATAGAAATAGTGTAAGTTTATTTTTTCAAAACAACCGGGTTCGATTCCCTAGCTGGGTACAGTTTTTTTTTCAAATGTATGAATGCAGTTTTTCTTTTTATCAAAATCGGTGACATGGTTCCTAAGAACAAATCTTCGTATGTCTTATAGTTTCAGACTTTCCCATACTGACCGATTTGAATGAGACACCCTGTATTGTTGTGTTCCGGTTTGGGGATAAGACAGCCGGTGAAATGACTAGCATAGAGGCATTCCATCGTAGCCTCAGGGTTGGCAACGCATTTGCAGTCTTAGGATTGCATTGCAGTCTTGTGATTGCGAATGTCTATGGGTCACAGTTTCCACTTACCATCAGGTGGCCTGTGTGCTCGTTTGTCTACTCGATGCCATAAAAAAAAAAAAAAAAAAAAAAAAGTATATACAGGGGTAATGATAAGATTTATTTGCATGTCCCAGAAAGTCGACGGAGCTCCTATTTCTCGGTGGTTTGGCCCTCCGGGCTTGCTGAAGAACTAACTTGACATAACCCTACCTCGTTTATTTATGATACTAAGGGGTGGATCGGGCCCGGAATTTATATATTTCATAAGTATAAAAACTACGAAAGTGTATAAAATGCGAATAAACTGATGATTTATTCGAGGTAGGTACAGTCAAGGGCAAAAATATGTATACACTTTAGTACCTTGTCTATTTTCGTCATATTTGAACTGCCATATATATAAGAACTGTCACAGTGGTTAAAGTGACAAGGTACTAAAGTGTATACATATTTTTGCCCTTGACTGTACCTATCTATTTTCTAATTAACTAAAGAATTTCCTTCCAATCAGACGATACGTTTTTGTACCGCAAGTAAAAACACAATTTATGGGATACGTGACAAACTTTAATAACAATTACCCTTTGAGTAGTCAGCTTAACGAGAAAAGGTGGCCACTTTATTCCGTTAAGTTCATAACGCGAAGGTGAGTTGTTATTAAACTATGTGATATACCCTATAAGTTGTGTTTTCATTTGTAGTACAAAAACCTACCGGTAAATTTCAAGTAAATACTTTAGTTTATTAGAAATCACAATAATAATAATGATGATTTGTTAGATGACTTTCCCAAACGCATTTTTTCTTTGAAGCAAATTTTCCTTTCGCGTTTTTTCCCGAACGCGGTAATTACCTAATTACCAGAAGGCTTTTCCCTGGCACCATATTTTCACAGTCGTGTTTCTCCCCTTGCGATTTTCATCCAGTCGCTTCTTTTCCTGGTACCATATTTTCATTGTCGTTTTTTTCTATTTCCAAAAATCTAATTTGATACAGTCGACGGAGCTCCGCTATGGCGGAGCTCCTATTTCTGGGTTATTTGGCCCTCCGGGCCTGCTGCAAAACTAACATAACCGAACCGAAACCGAACAGGAAAAAATAACATTGGGTCAAATTAAGAATGGGAAAAGATGCGAAAAGAAATATCGCTTCACGGAAATAATGATTTTGTGAAAATTATGTAACAAACCATAATGATGGCGCCACTGTACATCCGGCGTACGCTCGGCGCAGTCTTAACATGGCGTTAACGAATAAATTAGATAACTGCGTTACATGAAGAGGGGTTTTATGTACATTGAAAGGATATATAATATAGTACACACAGACATATTAAATTGTACACATTTTTATTAAATAAAAAACACCTTACATGATGCATACATAGGTTACAAATTAGGTTTAAATTATAAAGGAGTCAAAATGCTTTGAAAATATCTATAGTCTATACTTTTAGGTATTTAAAAAAATGTAAACAAAACAACCAAGTGATATAGTTCGTCAGCCAATAGAAGCAGAACACTGATACGTCAAAGTGCAATAAAACAGTTTTGATTGGCTGTTTAACAATGTCACGTGATTTGGATTGTTAACATTTTTTAAATACCTAAAAGTTAAGACTAGATTAGTTAATGTTCTTTTAGATCCATTTATTTTTGTTACTGCATCACAAAAAAATATTAATTTGCAAATAAAAACTCTAAGTAATAAATAAGGGAATAAAGGCTGTGTAGTACTGTTAGGTGATGGCCTTGCAACCTGTCACTAATACACTGGTGAACATCTTAGCCTAATTTTGCAAAATGTGGTTACAGAATTATTAACAAGTTTTTAGAGTTGTTAGTAATTCTGTAGCTCTGCCTACCCCACTCTAGGAATAAAGGCGTGAGCTTATGTATGTATGTATGTAATAAATAAGGTTGAAGTTGTAATGGCTAGACATTAAAAACAGTAGCGGCCCCTGCCAAACGCCTCGCCAGCCGGTTACCTGGGTGAGCTCCCATAACGACATATAATAACCATAAAAACTTTTTTTGTTTTATGGCATAGAGAAGACAAGCGCGCACACAGGCCACCTGATGGTAAGTGGAAACTGTGACCCATAGACATTCGCATTCACAAGACTGCAATGCAATCCTAAGACTGCAAATGCGTTGCCAACGCTGAGGACTAAGATGGAATGCCTCTATGCTAGTCATTTCACCGGCTGTCCATTGGCCGACTTGAACCTTATAGCTTAGACGGGTACATATTACCCTTTCTTCTGAATTGCTAAAGTAAAGCTCTTTATGACCATTCGGACATGTTAGAAAATACAACTCAAGTCGATAGAACTTGTGAACTATGTTAACAAATTAGTACAGTTTGACACATAACCTCAAATATTCACCAAGCGTGTTTTTATTAAAAATAAAGTATAATGAGTAGTTATTTCATCTTAAACTTAAGACTGCGCCGAGCGTACACCGGATGTACAGTGGCGCCCTCATAACTTTTATCGTGTTTTCTAATAAACTAAAGTATTTTCTTGAAATTGGACGAAATGTTTTTGTACTACAAATAAAAAACAACTTATAGGGTATATCATAATAGTTTAACCTTTTCAACGCTATGTCAGATATAAAGTCTAAACTCACACGCCAATGACAGCTAAACACCAGAGCTAACATCAACCTTACCTCATTGACACTCCAGTCTATTTTGCGCTGTCAACCATGACGGATATTTCCGTCGTTGGCGTTGAACCAGTGGTGCGGATATATCCGTCAATGGCGTGGAAAAGGTTAATAACAATTCACCTTCGAGATATTAATTTAACGGAAAAGAGTGGCCACCTTTCCCCGTTAAGCTGACTACTCAAAGGGTAATTGTTATTAAAGTTTGTTACGTATTCCATAAATTGTGTTTTTACTTGCACTACAAAAAGCTATCGTCTGATTACAGAAAACATAATAATAGTTGTGAGTGCGCCACTGGACGCTCGGCGTTTGCTCGGCGCAGTGTTAAGTTCCTATTTATTTGAGCTGCTGAGTATTTTATACATGTCATTTCTTTTCAGTCTTATCTACATAGCTAGCTGGACGCGGCAACCGTCTCGGTCTAGTTTTTTCTTCTTTAGGAAGCTTTCCTGGACTCGTGGCTCGCTTCAATCTATTATCTTTCAAGGTTTTCAAGGACCCTGTCTCAACTCTAACCCTACGTTTCGGCAGTTCTTGCTTAATAGAATTTTCTTTATTAATAACCTTATTTTCTTTATTAACCTTCTCTTCAGCTTTAACAGGTTTAATTTCATTAGTTTTATGCGTAGAAAACTCTTGTTCCAAATTCTTGACAATATTATTTCGGAGCGATTTGCTAGCGTACGTTTTCACTGAAGTCATTGGGGTGAAAAATTTATCCGGGGTAGATTCTGTCGGGGTGAAAAATTCAGTTTTCGATTTGTCTGGCTTCGGAGTCAATTCTACATCCAAACCTTCTTCCGACGCTGCAGTAACCAGAATATTCACTTTCGAACGCGTCGGTCTAGGCGTCATAGCTTCTACAACCGGTTTACTTGTAATAGGTATAGGAATTTTAAAGCCAATTTTCTTCTTAACAACAACTTTCTCCTCTGGTTCGTCAAAGTTGAGCACAGGTATCTTGCACTTCAAATCTGGTAACTCTTCTTTGTTCACAACAACCTTAGAGAAGCTAGGCGGTTTGATAGGCTTCGATTCTGGTGTCTTCAGTATCTCTTTCACCGGGGACAGTTTCAGTTGGTCCAAATCAATTTCGATATCGTTCACATCCACATTTTCAACAACTTTGTTAGTTTTACGTAGGACCTCTGATGCAGTCATCAAATTCATGATTTCATTCCTCGTATGATCATCAATATCAACTATTTGCATAATCTCATGTATCCTAACATATATATAATCATCGGCCTTGCTATAATTCTTCTGCGAGAGCTCGAAAAACGCCGCTTCGACCAATATATCCAATTCAACATTCAACAAATCACTTTCATACATTTTCTCTATCATATCCACTATGTAACCTTCAAAGTTTCTTTCCTTCAACTTCTTTATAGCCACTTTAATTTTGTCTTCAATATTACAAAAGGAATTGAGTACTCCATCGAAATAATTTTTCGCTATATCGAACTCTTTACCTCTGAAATACACACTCGCTTCTAAACCAATAATTTGGCATGCTAAAATCAAGCATGATGGAGTTTCACACGCGTAGCATATACATTTCTTGTCATGCTCATAGAACTCTGGTAGTTTATAAGTAGGAACGTACTCTATAGGTATAGAGGGGCTTGTTTGTATCTTTTTCAGTATTTGCGCGTCTCGCATTGTCTCCAAGTGTTTCGGTTCTGGTGTGAACAGAGCTTGGGATACCTTTTCAGGGTCTGATGGTTTCTGAAGAGCATATTCGTTTGTCGGCAGACCGACTATATGCTTCAGACGTTGGTCGATTGTTGCCTGAAACAAATAATTGAATATAAAGCAATATGTACTTTACTTAGGTTTAAGGATACTGCCCTTTTAAATAAAAAGGACACCTGCGCTTAAGAAATAAGGTCACTATTGATTCGCGATTATCTGAGACATACGCCCTTATGGATTCTTCATGTCTGTCTGTCTGTCTGTCCGTTCGTATGTCACAGCCACTTTTTTCCGAAACTAAGAACTATACTGTTGAAACTTGGTAAGTAGATTCTGTGAGTAGCATTAAGATTTTCAAAAAAAACCTAGTTAAACAAACACAAAAAAACGTATCTCTTTTTTTTTTCATCAAGACCATACCTGTGTGGTATATATGGATAGGTCGTCAAAAATGATATAAGAGTTTTTAAATTTTTTTTTTTCTAGACTCAATAGTTATCGCGAGAGACATTGTTTAAAGGGATAAGTTCGCCTTTTTACATCGTTAACAAGCGTTTACATACGGTCACGAGTGTTAATTTGGGACCCATTTCAAGAAAAATATGCTTGAAGTCGTCAATGTCATTAGAGATGTCAAGTCATCGGTAACTTTTAGGGAATTCGACCTTATTGTTATAGAATGTCAGATTGACTTTGGACCTAAGGAGGGTACCAAATTAAATCTCGTGACTATACATACATACAACACAAAGATTATTTCTATCACTACAGTGCTCAACTAGCATAGACAGCAAAACAGCAGTGTTCGCATTGTTGTGTTCCGGTTTGGGGGTAAGACAGCCGGTGAAATAACTAGCATAGAGGCATTTTATCTTAGTCCTCAGGGTTGGCAACGCATTTGCAGTCTTAGGATTGCATTGCAGTCTTGTGAGTGCGAATGTTTATGGATCACAGTTTCCACTTACCATCAGGTGGCCTGTGTGTTCGTTTGCCTTCTCTATAAAAAAAACTAATCTAACAAATAGCACCACCAGCAGCTAACACAGGAGCAGGTGTCACCTGTCACCTGTCACCTGTCAGACAGGGGCTAGAGCGAGATGGTCGAGTGTTACTCGCGCGGCGTCGGAGCGCGCGCTGTCCGTGGCCGCGGCACACAGCAGCAGGCGGACGCTGCTGCCGCGCGGCTTCGTCTGTCGCCTGTCACCTGTCACCTGTCAGACTAGGCTAGAGCGGATGGTCGAGTGTTACCCGTGCGGCGTCGGAGCGCGCGCTGTCCGTGGCCGCGGCACACAGCAGCAGGCGGACGCTGCTGCCGCGCGGCTTCGTCTGTCGCCTGTCATCTGTCACCTGTCAGACTAGGCTAGAGCGGATGGTCGAGTGTTACCCGCGCGGCGTCGGAGCGCGCGCTGTCCGTGGCCGCGGCGCACAGCAGCAGGCGGACGCTGCTGCCGCGCGGCTTCGTCTGTCGCCTGTCACCTGTCACCTGTCAGACTAGGCTAGAGCGGGTGGTCGAGTGTTACCCGCGCGGCGTCGGAGCGCGCGCTGTCCGTGGCCGCGGCACACAGCAGCAGGCGGACGCTGCTGCCGCGCGGCTTCGTCTGTCGCCTGTCACCTGTCACCTGTCAGACTAGGCTAGAGCGGATGGTCGAGTGTTACCCGTGCGGCGTCGGAGCGCGCGCTGTCCGTGGCCGCGGCACACAGCAGCAGGCGGACGCTGCTGCCGCGCGGCTTCGTCTGTCGCCTGTCATCTGTCACCTGTCAGACTAGGCTAGAGCGGATGGTCGAGTGTTACCCGCGCGGCGTCGGAGCGCGCGCTGTCCGTGGCCGCGGCGCACAGCAGCAGGCGGACGCTGCTGCCGCGCGGCTTCGTCTGTCGCCTGTCACCTGTCACCTGTCAGACTAGGCTAGAGCGGATGGTCGAGTGTTAGCCGCGCGGCGTCGGAGCGCGCGCTGTCCGTGGCCGCGGCACACAGCAGCAGGCGGACGCTGCTGCCGCGCGGCTTCGTCTGTCGCCTGTCACCTGTCACCTGTCAGACTAGGCTAGAGCGGATGGTCGAGTGTTACCCGCGCGGCGTCGGAGCGCGCGCTGTCCGTGGCCGCGGCACACAGCAGCAGGCGGACGCTGCTGCCGCGCGGCTTCGTCTGTCGCCTGTCATCTGTCACCTGTCAGACTAGGCTAGAGCGGATGGTCGAGTGTTACCCGTGCGGCGTCGGAGCGCGCGCTGTCCGTGGCCGCGGCGCACAGCAGCAGGCGGACGCTGCTGCCGCGCGGCTTCGTCTGTCGCCTGTCACCTGTCACCTGTCAGACTAGGCTAGAGCGGATGGTCGAGTGTTACCCGCGCGGCGTCGGAGCGCGCGCTGTCCGTGGCCGCGGCGCACAGCAGCAGGCGGCTCTCGGCGGCCTGTCACCTGTCACCTGTCAGACTAGGCTAGAGCGGATGGTCGAGTGTTAGCCGCGCGGCGTCGGAGCGCGCGCTGTCCGTGGCCGCGGCACACAGCAGCAGGCGGACGCTGCTGCCGCGCGGCTTCGTCTGTCGCCTGTCACCTGTCACCTGTCAGACTAGGCTAGAGCGGATGGTCGAGTGTTACCCGCGCGGCGTCGGAGCGCGCGCTGTCCGTGGCCGCGGCGCACAGCAGCAGGCGGCTCTCGGCGGCCTGTCACCTGTCACCTGTCAGACTGGGCTAGAGCGGATGGTCGAGTGTTACCCGCGCGGCGTCGGAGCGCGCGCTGTCCGTGGCCGCGGCGCACAGCAGCAGGCGGCTCTCGGCGGCCTGTCACCTGTCACCTGTCAGACTGGGCTAGAGCGGATGGTCGAGTGTTACCCGCGCGGCGTCGGAGCGCGCGCTGTCCGTGGCCGCGGCGCACAGCAGCAGGCGGCTCTCGGCGGCCTGTCACCTGTCACCTGTCAGACTGGGCTAGAGCGGATGGTCGAGTGTTACCCGCGCGGCGTCGGAGCGCGCGCTGTCCGTGGCCGCGGCGCACAGCAGCAGGCGGCTCTCGGCGGCCTGTCACCTGTCACCTGTCAGACTGGGCTAGAGCGGATGGTCGAGTGTTACCCGCGCGGCGTCGGAGCGCGCGCTGTCCGTGGCCGCGGCGCACAGCAGCAGGCGGCTCTCGGCGGCGTGTCACCTGTCACCTGTCAGACTGGGCTAGAGCGGATGGTCGAGTGTTACCCGCGCGGCGTCGGAGCGCGCGCTGTCCGTGGCCGCGGCGCACAGCAGCAGGCGGCTCTCGGCGGCCTGTCACCTGTCACCTGTCAGACTGGGCTAGAGCGGATGGTCGAGTGTTACCCGCGCGGCGTCGGAGCGCGCGCTGTCCGTGGCCGCGGCGCACAGCAGCAGGCGGCTCTCGGCGGCCTGTCACCTGTCACCTGTCAGACTGGGCTAGAGCGGATGGTCGAGTGTTACCCGCGCGGCGTCGGAGCGCGCGCTGTCCGTGGCCGCGGCGCACAGCAGCAGGCGGCTCTCGGCGGCCTGTCACCTGTCACCTGTCAGACTGGGCTAGAGCGGATGGTCGAGTGTTACCCGCGCGGCGTCGGAGCGCGCGCTGTCCGTGGCCGCGGCGCACAGCAGCAGGCGGCTCTCGGCGGCCTGTCACCTGTCACCTGTCAGACTGGGCTAGAGCGGATGGTCGAGTGTTACCCGCGCGGCGTCGGAGCGCGCGCTGTCCGTGGCCGCGGCGCACAGCAGCAGGCGGCTCTCGGCGGAGCAGGCGGCTCTCGGCGGCCTGTCACCTGTCACCTGTCAGACTGGGCTAGAGCGGATGGTCGAGTGTTACCCGCGCGGCGTCGGAGCGCGCGCTGTCCGTGGCCGCGGCGCACAGCAGCAGGCGGCTCTCGGCGGCCTGTCACCTGTCACCTGTCAGACTGGGCTAGAGCGGATGGTCGAGTGTTACCCGCGCGGCGTCGGAGCGCGCGCTGTCCGTGGCCGCGGCGCACAGCAGCAGGCGGCTCTCGGCGGCCTGTCACCTGTCACCTGTCAGACTGGGCTAGAGCGGATGGTCGAGTGTTACCCGCGCGGCGTCGGAGCGCGCGCTGTCCGTGGCCGCGGCGCACAGCAGCAGGCGGCTCTCGGCGGCCTGTCACCTGTCACCTGTCAGACTGGGCTAGAGCGGATGGTCGAGTGTTACCCGCGCGGCGTCGGAGCGCGCGCTGTCCGTGGCCGCGGCGCACAGCAGCAGGCGGCTCTCGGCGGCCTGTCACCTGTCACCTGTCAGACTGGGCTAGAGCGGATGGTCGAGTGTTACCCGCGCGGCGTCGGAGCGCGCGCTGTCCGTGGCCGCGGCGCACAGCAGCAGGCGGCTCTCGGCGGCCTGTCACCTGTCACCTGTCAGACTGGGCTAGAGCGGATGGTCGAGTGTTACCCGCGCGGCGTCGGAGCGCGCGCTGTCCGTGGCCGCGGCGCACAGCAGCAGGCGGCTCTCGGCGGCCTGTCACCTGTCACCTGTCAGACTGGGCTAGAGCGGATGGTCGAGTGTTACCCGCGCGGCGTCGGAGCGCGCGCTGTCCGTGGCCGCGGCGCACAGCAGCAGGCGGCTCTCGGCGGCCTGTCACCTGTCACCTGTCAGACTGGGCTAGAGCGGATGGTCGAGTGTTACCCGCGCGGCGTCGGAGCGCGCGCTGTCCGTGGCCGCGGCGCACAGCAGCAGGCGGCTCTCGGCGGCCTGTCACCTGTCACCTGTCAGACTGGGCTAGAGCGGATGGTCGAGTGTTACCCGCGCGGCGTCGGAGCGCGCGCTGTCCGTGGCCGCGGCGCACAGCAGCAGGCGGCTCTCGGCGGCCTGTCACCTGTCACCTGTCAGACTGGGCTAGAGCGGATGGTCGAGTGTTACCCGCGCGGCGTCGGAGCGCGCGCTGTCCGTGGCCGCGGCGCACAGCAGCAGGCGGCTCTCGGCGGCCTGTCACCTGTCACCTGTCAGACTGGGCTAGAGCGGATGGTCGAGTGTTACCCGCGCGGCGTCGGAGCGCGCGCTGTCCGTGGCCGCGGCGCACAGCAGCAGGCGGCTCTCGGCGGCCTGTCACCTGTCACCTGTCAGACTGGGCTAGAGCGGATGGTCGAGTGTTACCCGCGCGGCGTCGGAGCGCGCGCTGTCCGTGGCCGCGGCGCACAGCAGCAGGCGGCTCTCGGCGGCCTGTCACCTGTCACCTGTCAGACTGGGCTAGAGCGGATGGTCGAGTGTTACCCGCGCGGCGTCGGAGCGCGCGCTGTCCGTGGCCGCGGCGCACAGCAGCAGGCGGCTCTCGGCGGCCTGTCACCTGTCACCTGTCAGACTGGGCTAGAGCGGATGGTCGAGTGTTACCCGCGCGGCGTCGGAGCGCGCGCTGTCCGTGGCCGCGGCGCACAGCAGCAGGCGGCTCTCGGCGGCCTGTCACCTGTCACCTGTCAGACTGGGCTAGAGCGGATGGTCGAGTGTTACCCGCGCGGCGTCGGAGCGCGCGCTGTCCGTGGCCGCGGCGCACAGCAGCAGGCGGCTCTCGGCGGCCTGTCACCTGTCACCTGTCAGACTGGGCTAGAGAGGATCGGTGATGTTACCCGGCGCGTCGGAGCGCGCGCTGTCCGTGGCCGCGGCGCACAGCAGCAGGCGGCTCTCGGCGGCCTGTCACCTGTCACCTGTCAGACTGGGCTAGAG
>CAWYPN010000041.1:0-10799 GCA_963966035.1 Acleris laterana
TGCAAAAGTACGCATTAACTTAGGGCCTGTGTTTGATCAGTAGTTAAATTAACTAATGGTTAAAATTTGAAAAAGGAATCGAAAATTTGAAGGAATCTCAAGGAAATGTGTCAAATTTTCAATTCCCTTTACTCGTTTGTATTCTCCATAACAGTAAATAAATAAACATAATGGTTACACAGTTACATCGGCGAGGTGTAAAGTTCACGATCACGCCCGGGCGCGCCGGCGCCGAGCACTTCACTAAAGCCCTCGCGTGGAGCTCGCCAGACGACCGACCAATTGGTCCATGCTACCGGAGAGGCCCGCGGGTCCCTGCACACTATCACTATCGGAGATCAAGTACTGCTTTATCTGCGAACCAGAGACTGCAACAAGTCCAGAGATGATCTTCAATAGTTTTAAGCTTTAGGGCGTCCGTCGCGTAAAATAATTTAAAAACAAAACCAGGGACGATTTAACACAAATTGACCTGGTCCCAAACTAAGTTGTAGGCTTGTACGGTCACGAGCGTTAATTGGGCACCCATTTCAAGAAAAATATGCTTGAAGTCGTTAATGTCATAAGAAATGTCAAGTCATTCGTAACTTTTAGGAAACTCAACCTTATTGTTATAGAATGTCAGATTGACTTTGGACCTGAGGTGGGTACCAAATTGAATCTTGTGACTGTACAGTCAACCAATTTGATTCCTAGGCCACTGTGGACTAGGTATGTTAAAGTGACATTGACAACCAAAACATTAGAGAATCCCTATGATTTGGTTGACAACGTCACGTTGACAGTCCATAGTGGCCTAGGAATCAAATTGGTTGACTGTACATACTAGTGTGAGCAAATAAAAACAAAATTGAGAATGAACCTACCTAGATAAAGACTTATTTCACTTCAAGCAACTAAGACTCATATTACAGGTCAAAGATGAACGGTGTCGCGGGTCTCACGCCTCCCTGCCACGAACCCGCTAGACCTGGCAGCAGCGGCAGGCCGGGAGCCCGAGGCCGGCGGTGGCCCGGCGCGCGGCCCGGCGGCCTCGGCGCTCACCTTCCGCGCGTCGTGTCTCACGCATCTGCCCGAGACCGCGCGAGTAATCAAATCAAATCAATCTTCTCGTCGGTTCAATTTCAACGAACACACGATTTATTTGATTAATAATAATATTAATATAACTCGATTCTCCTTGGGCGCGGGGCACCTAGCAGAAATTCACGCACGTTTACGTCACTTCAATTATAAATAATGTTATTTCGTGAATCCATAACAAATAGCCACTAATCACGGCTCAAAAGGCTTGACCGCGTAAGTATCGTTTCATAATATTATAAACATTTACCCAATCTGAAGTGTAAGGCCGTGAATGAAAAGGTTTAGCACATTGACTGGCAGCGGCCAAACCTAGCAGTGTGCGGAAGGTCGCCGGAGCCGCGTGTCACACGAAATACGTTTTAAAAAGGAATAACTTTCACTCAAAGTCAGTGTTCGAATTCTCGACCGGTCCAAATAAATTCCCATATCATGCTAAGACGGAGGAAACCCACTTATTTTTTTAAAGAACCTTGCAATTAAGTTGAAGTGAGGTCGAGGATAAAGTTCGCTTTTGCCTTGAACAGATCCACGTTATTTTCCGGAATTATAAGAATGATGACTGAACGGAGGCGCCCCGAGCGACGACAGCAGGTTCGACAACACGAGGATGCGGAATCAGGAACTCACCAAACTGATCTTATTGAATGAACCTGGTTTGCAGGCCCTTGAAGAATGATATCCTATATGTATACCTACCTACCTACCTATAATGTCAACCAGAAAAAACTTGTGTATCGAAATATTTTAAGTTCTTAAGTTTAAGTTTTTGTAATAAGTGTTAAGTAGTAATTTAAGTAATAATACTAATAATTCAATATTAATTTCCCATTGTATTTCATTTTATTATTATTGTTTTGTGTTTTGCACCAAATAAAAGATTTTCTGCTTCTTCTATTCAATCCTTATTTTTTCTTGTATAACAGGAGGTACTTTGTTGTGAATTATTTTTGGCATTGTCAGGTTAAAATTCCAAGATTCATACAAAATCACGAAACACGTTGCTTTGTTTACTTTTGTTGGCTTACGATACGACATAGCGTGTAAGATAAGATAAGGCCATCACAAGAAATCAATCAATAGATACTAGAAATAATTGGAACCACGGCCATTATCAATGATACATTACCGACTCGTCAGGCAATAGGTAGTTAGCGTTAAGATATACTCAAGTATGTGATGATACTCCGTGGTGGTCACGTGGTCAGCCTCGACTCGTCTTTAATTTTATCAGGTAGGTGGTCGCAATCAAACAGTTATTCTCCAATTTGATTGTTATTATTCGTCGTCACAATTTATTTCCGTTCAAAACGAACCTTTCACACTTACAAGGATTTGAAAAAAATAACCTTTGGCGTTCAAAGTTATATTTATTTTGAATGGTCGATGTAGCTGCAGGATATTGTAGCACTAAAAGCAAGCCTGGCTGAAACTGCTGAGGAATACGATGCGTCGCAGATAATTATTACTTAACTCTCCCGGCAATCAGGTCGTCGGCTGATGCATCACATTTCAATATCAACGAACTTGTGTCGGTACGTTGAGCTCGAGCGCTGACGCAGCAAGAGCAGCCAGCGCCTGAAGCGCCGCGTGCCGCCCCGCGCCCCGCACCCCGCGCGGGTCTACACAAGAGCCACAAGGGTACGTACGAGTCAATGAATCCACCAGAGCATAACAAAAAGTAAGGAGTTGCCAGACAATAACGATCGTTATACTTACATACATACTCACACCTTCATTCCCAGAGTGCGGTAAGTAGTAATACTTATTTTGATTAAAACACGAACACGACACGGTAAAGTCAACGACGCTGACGGTCGGGTACATCACGGTGAGGGGCGAAGTGGTAAACCCGAAGCCCAAAAGTAAGAGGTTAAAATGTAGGCAACACCAGCCTATTTTCAAAACCCCTAACCCAAAACTCCTTTCGGTGGTAAGTAAACCCGATCAAAACTAAGCCGAACAAACGATAAACCGTAATTAGCCTTAATTAGGCAAAGGAAGAGGTGTTCCCGGCCCACTGCCGCTCGACAGATTTGGTTCTTTTATTAATGTTCGTTAAAGTCATAAGGTTTTTAAGGAAAAAACAGGACGTCTTTGGGTCAGCTAGAAGGTAAATAAAAAACAATTTAAGATTGTCATTGGAGTCCGAATAAGGTTTTAAAAGAAAAAAAAAGTTAGCCGGTAAAAAAACAGAAAATACAGTTGCTCAAACAAACAGTACGTCTTCGGGTCACCTAGTCTAATAGTTACCGATATTTAGGAATCGTTATAAAATAAAATAAAAATGGTTACGTCGAATGTCTCCCTCCGGTAGCAAGAGTTCCAGTGTCCCACTTGAGTAAGGTTGGTTTACTTTTCATGGAACATTTACCTATCTTGTAAACGGATAGAACTTAAATTAGTCTGTTCAAAACATAACTTTTACCGCTCCACTCGTGCGGGGCGAATACTGTTTTAATCATTCCGGCGATAAGCGCGGAAGTGTTTATTCGGGGCCTCGGCCGCCTTCCGTCCGTCGGCCAAAACACTTCGGCCAAACACCGGCCCGCGCCGGACATGCGAGCCAGAGATCTCGTGTCGGTGCTCGCGGGTGCTGCTGACCTGCCTCCCAAGAAGGCGTAGAAAGATGGCGAGGTGGGCGCGAAATGCTTTAGGGACTCAACAAGCCTCAGAATTGTCAAACGGTCCGGAGGGTCGCGATTGGTTTCTCTACGATACGCTCTTGGTACTAAAATTGTACACCGGCTCAAGGTACAATTTAAGTCATTTTATCCAAGTTGGAATATCTTCTCAATCCATAATAACAATCTTAATTGACGGAATTATATAACCTTACCTGTATAAACAAAAATGTCTAATTATTAATAAAAGATCTATTTATTTTTTGTAATGAAGGACGTTATCGAAAACGGCTCTAACGATCTTGACATGTGCCAATTATGTACGGGGGCTAAACACCCCGGTCTCGCTGGGCTTCGCAAATTACCCAAGACAAACTTTAAAAAATTCTTGTTCTTTTAACTGAAATGGACACTACCCCCGGGTCCGTTGATTTTGACATCAAAAGTTGCTGGTAGGTAGTTATCATTATTTTCGTCAGTATATTGAAGACAACAATGACGGCGGTTGAAACGCCCGAATATTCATCCAGCTACGTTTCATACCGAGGAAAATTAGGTTTTTCTAGTTTCGCTCAGGTAGGTAATCTTTCCACTAACTAGCGATGCCCGCGACACCGTCTGTGTACCTAGTCGTGTATCGCTTGTCGCGGCCCTCGCGGGTAATAAGCCTGCTAGTATTTAAATTCAAATATACAAAGCCGGGCAAGAGCACGTCGGGCCAAGTTCAGTCAGTGTAGGGTTCTGTCGCTATGATTGTATTGCTTTATCTGCTAACGCTGGGCGCCATAAAAGCTGAGCGTTGATAACGAATCGATAAAATATTAAATTTAAATTTAAAAATCCCCGAAACAGTCTGTAAAGAAAAACCTCTAAAAAGTAAAAAATAATAAGTATTGGCCCTATAAGATTAATTTTATTGTAGGTAAGTAGGTAGGTATTAATATTTTGATTCAAGCGTCGACACGTCGGGGACCGCTAAGTAGCTGGGGTATTTTATATTATTTAGTTTAGTACCTACACTAATATAATTTTTAGCGTAAAACACAGAGCGCGGGCGCGGTTCAGAAGTGCGGTGAATGTTTTAACATGGAGTTTTAAAAATTCCGGTCACGTGGCAGTTCTATTTATATATTACAATTCCCAGCAAATTTTACTCCGACATTATGGCGATAGCGTGACTAATCCGCTTGTAGCTCCTTCTTCGCTATGAGACGAGGCGGTTCCCTGGCAGCGACCCGCTCCCCATGCTGGCGGCCCCAGGTTCGATCCCGCACATCCCGGTAAACACAAATATTTGTAAGTTGAGCATTTATTTCTGAGGCCGGGGTTTTTCAATGTTCAAATTTAAATAGTAATTTATCAACATGGGAATGTGCCGGCGTCTGGCGCCCGATCCGTAGGATAGCTAGCTGAATAAATACGTAATTATGTAGGTACAGTCAAGTGCCATGAGTATCATGTGCATGTGTATCAAAAGAATCCTCACATAAATATATTACGAAGTTCTTATCACACTGGAATAAGGTGCAGGACATATTTTTGAGATGTTGCGTTCTCCCACATTTTCCACATGATGGGGGCGCTGTATTCGCGCGCACATTCTAACACTTAATTAATATAATGTACATTGAGAAACGTTTATCGTCAATACATTGATACGACTGTAAATATGCCACTGACATTTGTTTTTAACATGGAGAAGTTGAAAAAAAAACAAAGTACCAAAGTAAATCTCGTTACTGTACCTACATGTTCGGTTGGAAACCATTAAATACACCAAATACCCCGATATAATGACGGAGGTACTTTCTCTTAAAAACAGCCCAGCCGATTTGCATAAGCCTAGCCAAGGACCCCAACTTATCTAGTTCTTTTTAAACGCGTCTGAGTCGCTCAGTCCGTCCGTGATCTAGGACGGACTGCCGCTGGACACGCGGCACCAAACACTCTTACAACTAGTGTAGGTACCTCCTCTCCCGAGCGCCGCTCCCGCGACGGCCCTGCACGCCAGCAATCGTCTCATTCTCGGGCGCGCGGCTGCTCCCGACGCACTGCCTCTTCAGGGCTAGTACTGAGCGCGACTGTCTATGCCGTACATTGTATGATCTCATAAATTTATATCTACTTGAGATAACGACTGAATGCACTTGATTTTCATATCATAATTAATTTCAGTAGGTATTCACGTTTGAATCAACTGCCATTACTCATTATAAACGATTATTAACTGAATTTAATCAGAGTTTATAGAATTGCAGTACAAGTAAGTAGTTACCTATGAACATAAACTTAAGATAACGTGTACAATGGCGACCTTATCCCTTTAAGGGATCTCTTCCGGTATACCTACACATGCTCATAAGACAAGACTTGTGTGCATCTATTTTTGTTGGAACTTCGCACTGCTATACTTTTGGCAGCCTGTGCAAGTGTAGGTATACTATTTATTGATTTACTAGCCACCCTTGTTTCCTTGGACAGTCTATAAAAGTAGGTACCATAGTCAATTCTCGTTAAGAAAATACTAACTCATCAGTGCAACTGTATGTTAAAATTGTTAAACATAGTACAAGTAAGTAAAAGACACTTACTTGTGATTTGCTCGCAGTGGAGTTAAAATTCAAACAAATTACATTTTAAAAGAACAAATTGAATGGCGATGACTCGATGAGTCACTATTTTCTTAACGCGAATAAACTATAAACGTTTGTTAAGAAATAGTTTGATAAAGACGACTTTAATAATATTTAATTATATTTGTAATATTGGTAAGCTTGGTCTTCACTGCAATTCACCAAGAAAGAAAGGGCAGACAACAAAGGTTAAGTTTCTAATACCGCTTCGGAAGTCACTAACAAATATTGTACATGGTTTTACCAAGTGCCTCTAGTTAGAAATGTACCTACAGCTGCGTGTTACAGCCGAAACAACACAGGAAATGATAACAGTAACGAGAGATCGAGCTCAAACACAAAACAAGTTGGAGGGAGCCTCGCGGACAACACATGACATGCTACAACCTGTTGATAACCCCAAAGCTACCTCGTAGTTCTTAATTTATAGAAAAATGAGGGAATGACTGTACGAAGAACAAAAAACTTAATGACATAGCCAAAAACTTAATACATACACCAAGTATGTTATTTTTTTACGGGAAATGCGTCTTGTGCACAACTTTATCCTCATATAACTTATTAATTCAATTATTTATGTTAGTTGATAAATAAATAAATAAGTAAATAACCTTCGGATAAGTTAGGATATGGTAAATCAACAGCTTTACCTACATTTAGTTTAGACATTTAATCTAACACAACACAGCCAATTACAGAGAGTAATAAGCCTTACCTAACTTACGACGTCATTTATAATAATTTCGCTCAGTTGTATTGTATCAAATTATCAGAGGTATAAATTATTATAATTATACTGTCCCGGGGCTCAAGGTATCCGGACCAAATATCTTGAAAATTTATTCAGCAGTTAAGCATCAAGGAAGCGTAAACTCATTTAATATTTAAATAATAAGATATAAGAAAAAAATCATGACATAAATTATAATTATTAGTTATCATTAGTTAGTACAAATGCAAGCTGCATGCTAATTGTAATGTTTGTACGCCCCACAGCAAAACATGTGATTGTGATTAAGCTGATATGAGCTATGTTTACACCTATGTTTTACAAATTGAATTTCAGTTTCACCTTCATAATATTAGTTGCTTGCATGGAGACAAACCCTTTATGTTACAACCACTATTTGATCCACATTAGTCCAGCAGCGGGCACGAATAGGATCATAATAATAATTTAAAAGGGACTGCTAGAACTTTAACATGTCCTAACAACTTGAAATAAAATACTTATCTTTTAAATATATTGACATACTTATTTCTAAGGTGTCAGTTTGTTTGCTTGCTTATTGAGCTTTAGCTCAACACATATTAATTTATTATAATGCAATAAGTTTGTTTAAACATCGATTAGGTTGTTGACCCCCAGCACACTGAAACAATGTTAACACCGCCAAAAACCTGTGTGTGCCAATAATTTTAAGCAAATGGAACAGATAGATACTCAAATTATGAATTGACATAATTTCACAGTCCAATTATTATAACTTATAATTTGCGTATGCTCAATAAAGAACAAGTAAAATGCACTTCTACAAAATCAATACTCCATTTACACTGCTATACACACTCGGGTCTGAATGCAAAGGCTGGTACAAATATAACATTCAATGTAAGTACTACAACTGCAATATTGTTTGCAAAGAATTATGAATTAACCATGAGCTTATAAAGAAGGGTCAATCTACATAGCTACAACACACAATGAATATTGCATTGTAACAAAAGAGTCACTGAGAATATTGGAGAACAACCTCGGGCTGCCGAGCCCTGGCCGTCAGCCGAGGCCGCGGCGCACCGGGCGCTGTCGGGCCGGACGGGAATCACTCGCACAATCCAGGGAATAGGTACAACAGGGAACAGACCACGTCGCCGCAGCCCGCGCCGCGAGCGCCCGCCGCGCGGCCGCAACAGGCTTGTGGAAGTACACAAACTAAGGCAGCAAACCGGTTGCACCACAATAAGAAAACAACTCTAATTAGAATGTAATAAGAACGCATAAAATGTCTCCCTCACTGTCTTATTAATAGCGTGCAGGCAATGACTTTACGAAAGTTTAGAGTTCGTCGACGTTTACATGTTGTATTGTACACTTGTAGGGTGAATCAACAAAAAGCTTCGGGTGAAGGGGTGCCGCGGACTCACCATGCGATTGAGACGGAGGTCCGGGGGCGCGCGGGGCCGTCAGCGCGGGCGGCTCGGGGACATGGCGCGGCCGCAGGCGAGCTCGAGTGGCGCCGCGGGCTGCTGCGGGCTTGGCGGAGCAGCGACGACTCCCAGCGACGTGACACTTCACTACACTAACTGACTAGTGACTGAACTGACCGTGAGACGAGCACCAGCCAGTGACGTAGTAAGCGAGCAACTTGACAGCTGGCCTACTACTAACCACAATACTAAAACTATATTGTGCTTTCTCTTTCGCTCACGCACCAAATTTTAATGCATGAAAGAGATAAACATCAAGTAACTTCGACATTCGATTGGGACAGCTACTGCCCACAGATTCCAAATGAATGCCGCGATTGCGTTTCGTTCTCAAGTTTTATTGGTGTTATAAAGATAATCTCATAATAATGATTACTGGCTTTGCATGTTTACGTAGCTTCGTTACAGTTTGTTTAATTTAGGGTAAACTACTTAAGGTGAAATATTTTTATAACGTTTCACCTGGTTTTTTAAGCAATAAGTATTTTAACTAGTTAAATAAAATCTTTGTAACTTTCAGACTTGCTTAGGACATTGTGCGACGAAAAGTATCCCTACAAATTGTACCTATCGCACGTTTAATCAAACAAAGAATTAACTCAAAACAAAATTCAGTTTTAGATAAAACTCTACTTTCAAAAGTTAGGGTTAAAATTCGAATGTATTTCAATTTAGAGATATTTCTTTGTTTGATTAAACGTGCGCTATGGCTAATTTTCGTGTCACAACGGATACGTTTCATAGAAAATTTAATTGACTTAGCGTGGCCAACTTTTTAGTTCCAAATAACAAAAAAACTTAGAAAATCCTTATTAAAATGTAGGCTAGCCAAAATGGACCTTATTTTATAAAAAAATAAGTTCACCTTAATTTTTTTTTTTTTTGAGATTACCAAGCATATTTATCTTAAATCGCACGAGAAAAGAGTAGTTACATGTAAGTTTTACCGTTATGAGTGTGTGTGTGTGTGTGTGTGTGTGTGTGTGTGTGTGTGTTTGTATGCCTTTCTGTAGCACGTAGCTCTTAAACGGGTGAAGTGATTTGGTTTTTTTTATTTGAAAGTAGGTTTTCCATTAGCAATAGCAGGCGGTGGTAGCTAGGTTTCATGAAAATGGATTGGGCTGTTTAATGGGTTCTCCCCAGGGCAGCTGTCCGATTCCTGTGAACACCGAATATTTCTACACCTTACAAGTCTAAAACCTAACGTTTATTAAACATTGTCGTTCCTTACCGGGTTAGAATAGTGCCACTCCATGTCTTCCCGTGGATGTCGTAAGAGACGGCTAAGGGAATAAAACCTGTAACTAATACACTGGTAAACATCTTAGCCTAAGTGTGCAAAGTGTGGTTACGGAATTGTCAGCGGGTTTTTGGAGTTGTTGGTAATTCTGTAGCTCTGCCTACCCCACTCTGGGAAAAAAGGCGTGAGTTTATGTATGTATGTATGTATGTGTCTTATATTAAATCAATTTATTCGTTATCAATATTTATCATGTATGATTCCCTCCATGAACTTCTAATTTGCTATTCTCGAAAAACTGTACAGTCAAGGGCAAAAATATGTATACACTTTAGTACCTTGTCAACGATTCGTAATTATGCTTATGGTCTGGGTGATAGGTATATTTAGGGCACATAATTCGGCCAAAATAATTCCTATGTCGGATTTTATATCAAAAAGAGCGGGGGTCTCTGACTGAATATAATATTATATGTATATATAAAATATATTATATTTTGGCCATACTATCGATTGGGGTGTCCAATGAAACAGGTTTTTTTTAAGGTACCTAATAAATATAATCAAAATTAGCGACAGAGAAGCATTTTTACTGTTTCATGCTTTATGAATACTAGTAGCGTCATCTATCGGCAGGTCGGATCGCTAAAAAGAACAGAATTAAAATCTTCACCCAACACTAGTTTCGTGTTGCTGTTTCTCATACAAATACATTTATTTAGAATCTCGCAAATTATTATTGGCCTAAATAATTAAATGTAAGTTCAGTACATGCATGAAATTGAGTACAGTTAGTGCCATCTATCGTCGAAAAGCTAAATGATTAGTTGTAGGTGTTTGACGATAGATGGCGTTAGATGTACGCGATATTGAACAAAAAAAAGCGCTCATTCCCAAAATACCAGTATTTCAATATACCAAAATACTCTTTTTACCAGGTTCTCAAAAAACCAGATTCGAATTCAAATTCGTAAATAATACCCTAATTTGTATGTTTACTTTTGGGATTCC